>VDFB02294290.1:0-63725 GCA_007258455.2 Sequoia sempervirens | reverse complement strand
AGAGACCTGAGAGAGAGTGCAATAGAGAGAGAGATTAGGGTTTAGGGTTTAAGGTTTAATGGATTAGGGTTGAGATGTAGCTGTTTGTTTAGCAAGACATAACACATTCACATTATAATGCGAGTGTGTTTTTCCTTTGTCTAAAAATGGTAAAAAAATCAATATACCTATGATCTCTAGGCCCACATTCTACATATTCTCTAGGTTATGCACTTGTTCCAACAAAAAGAAGCTTTTTTTATGCTTTTGTGAAGTGTGCATGCAAGTTTTTCACATGCTACCACCTTTTTTATGATCTTTCCACCAGCTTTGCATGAAATAGAAGAGTTTTCATGTTGAATTTGATATATATTACTTCAAGTCTCAATTCCATTCAAGAGTCATATAAAATTGAACATTGAAAAAGAAACAAGATTTTGAAAAACTCAAATTGTTGAGTTTGAAGAAATAAGAAGAAAAGGCTACATAATTGGGTAGAACTCCTCCATTCGTATCTTCATTTTTTAGGTATGTGAAGGAACTTTACACGTTTTCTTTATATTTTCTTTCATTCTATTTTGGCTTGCTTTGATTTTGTTATTTTTCATATTCCATGTTCATCATTGTTTGTTTGTCATTATAACCTTAGCTTTTTCAATGCACATTTTAAATTACACAATTCTGTACACTTGCTAATTACATTTTTAAACCACATCTCTTTGAGGAATTTTGTTAAACAATTGAACTACCTTGTATACACTTCCACATTTTGTATACACATATATATGAGAGAAGTTATAAATATGTAAAATAATACATCATTTCTCAATCCTTTTCTATCGATGTGCATACCCCTCTCCAAAGATTTCATTTTGATATAGGCATAGGGGATATTGGAAAATGTAGTGGAATTTGGTTTTACACCTAGAAATTGCATATGCTTGAAATTTTTGAAAGCCTTTTCAACAAATCCATTTTGTGCATATCTTGCAATCATTCTAGTCCACAAGGACATATCTCATTGAGGTATTTTGTCAAATAGTTCTAGGTACAAGCAGCTAATTTCCTTGTCTATGCTACCAAATTTTCCATACATGTCTACCAAAGCATTTTATCAAATGGCATAGACAAGACAATCAGTTGTTTGAAGAAATGCCTCAAAGAAATGGGGTCTCATGGTGATGTGAATTTTTTCAAATAGCTGATTGCATTGTCTATGCTACCAAATTTTCCATACATTCCTCTACAAAATTGGAATATACTCCTCCCACATTTATAGATCTTTGAATTTATTTTGGTTTTCATCTCTATTTCTAAACTTATCTCATCACTAATGTTCTCATATATTTTACATGTTTCCTTGATTAGTCTATCTATAAGGGATTGTAACACTTCTCTCCACTATTTCAATACTCTTTATTCAAGGATAAGTTAGAAACATGGGGAAAGGTGCAGCCTATCTTGTAATCATGGCATTCCACAAGACCACATTTCTTTAAGGCATTGGATCCAAAAATTTATGTGAGCATTGACAAGCTAGTGAGCTCACTAGTTTTTCAATGCTCACATTTTGTGTACATGCCTACCAAAACATTAATGTCAAACAATTCACATGCCTTGTCCATGCTTCCATTTTGAGCCTATCTTGTAATCATGGAATGCAAAATGACCACATTTCTTTAAGGCATTCCATCCAAAAATTCATGTGAGCAAAGACAAGCTAGTGAGCTCACTATCTTGTCAATGTGGTAGGGTTGATAAGGTAGGGGCTATTTGAAAAAATTCCTCATAGAAATGTGGTCTCATAGTGATATTTTTTTTTCAAAAAGCCTCATAGAAATGTGGTCTCACAGTGATATATCACCATGAGACCAAATTTCTATGAGTAATTTTGTCAAACAACCCCTACCTTGTCAAACCTACCACATTAACAAGCTAGTGAGCTCACTAGCTTGTCAAAGGTACCACATTTTGCATACATGTCTACCAAAACATTATTGTCAAAAAATTCACACGGCCTTTCCATGCTTCCATTTTTAGCCTATCTTGCAATCATGTCATGCCACATAACCACATTTCTTTAAGGAATTCCATCCAAAAATTCATGTGAGTATTGGCAAGCTAGTGAGCTCACTAGCTTGTCAATGCAGCAGGGTTGACAAGGTAGGGGGATGTTTGAAAAAAATCCTCATAGAAATGGGGTCTAATGGTGAGGTACCCATGAGAAACTATTTCTATGAGGCATTTTTACAAACAACTCCCTACCTTATCGACCCTTTCACATTAACAAGTTGTGGTGCATCACCTTGAGACCCCATTTCTATGAGGTATTTTTTCAAATAGCCCCTACCTTGTCAACCCTGCCGCATTGAAAAGTTAGTGAGGTATATAATTGTGAGACCCCATTTCTATGAGGCATTTTTCCAAACAACCCCCTACCTTTTCAACCTTACCGCATTGACAAGCTAGTGAGCTTACTAGCTTACCAATGCTCACATGAATTTTTGGATGGAATGCCTTAAAGAAATGTGGTCATGTGGTATGCCATGATTGTAAGATAGGCTCAAAATAGAACATCACTGTGAGACCCCATTTCTATGAGGAATTTTTTCAAACAACCCCCTACCTTGTCAACCTTGTCGTATTGACAAGATAGTGAGCTCACTAGCTTGTCAATGCTCACATGAAATTTTGGATGTAATGCCTTAAATAAATGTGGTCATGTGGCATGCCATGATTGAAATATAGGCTCAAAATGGAAGCATGGACAAGGCATGTGAATTTTTTGACAATAATGTTTTGGTAGAAATGTATGTAAAATGTGGTACCTTTGACAAGCTAGTGAGCTCACTAGCTTTTCAATGTGGTAGAGTTGACGAGGTTGGGGGTTGTTTGAAAAAAATGCCTCATAGAAATGGGCTCTTAATCACCATGAGACCCCATTTCTATGAGGTATTTTTTCAAACAACCCCCTACCTTGTCAACCTTACTGCATTGACAAGCTAGTGAGCTCACTAGCTTGTCAAAGGTACCACATTTTGCATACATGTCTACCAAAAAAATTAATGTCAAACAATTTGCATGCCTTGTCCATGCTTCCATTTTAAGCCTATCTTGCAATCATGACATGCCACATAACCACATTTAGTTAAGTCATTCCATCCAAAAATTCATGTGAGCTTTGTCTATGCTATAAATACTCTTCTACAAGATGATTGTAAGTATTTTGTTTGAATCCTTTAATGACATATATTTCATTTATTTGTATGGATTCAATTTTTAGGAATTTATATTTGTCTCTATCATGCTATAGGTAAAATTATCTGCCATTCTGAGGAAACGAACAAGGAATAAACCAACACAGAAGAGTATGAAAATAATAAAGCAAAGAAAAAGGAATGGAAGAGGGAACATTATAAGAATAATAAATTGGATACGATTGACAAAAACAAGCCAATTGAAGAGGAACCTCAACCATCAAAAAGAGAAAACGCATTGGTGGCATGAAAGGGCACGAATGTGAAATAACCATGCTAAGACGGATTGGAATACTGTAGTTGGAGACACACCCTCTACCACAAGTGAATATAGAGGGAAACCATCTACCACAAGTGAATATGAAGGGACACCATCCACCGCATCTCAAGTTGAGAGTACACCATCACTCACATTTGAGGAAGGAGGTATGCCATTATCCTGATGTCAACCTCAAGGTATGCCATCTATTCCACCCTTGATCAAAGGTACATGATCTAACCCATCTCACTTAAATATTAATGAAATTCCTAATGTTGAGATGTATGTACCTAGGAGAACACCACCTATAATTTTGCATAGAAAGCCAAAGTTTTTTGTTATATATTGATGAGAATATTTTGCATCCAATGGAAGGTAAGATTCCATAATGCACTTGTAGAAGATATGCTGATAAGATTTGAAAATTTCACTTTGAAAACTTAAATGAGACCACAAGATGTCAACTATTTGTTGAAATGATGTGAGGTATAAAGTATAGAAACATCATGAAGATTCTTAGGTTGAGAACATCGAATGCTTCAAGTGAAAATACTATTGTTGTGAAGAATCTAATGGGTGTTTATGAGAGTGTGGGTAAGACCTCATGCTCAAAAGATAGTAATGTCACTTGACATGTCATTACACTGACTTTGGTAAGTAATCAAACAAGGAGATCTCATGCATAAGAAAAATGAGTCAAAAATTGAGAATTAATAGGAAAATTTTATCAGGAGCCGTTCAAAGTCTCCAAAAAATTAAGGACATCAATTCAACTTAATTATAGGAATTCTCAATGAGACTACCACAAAAAGATAAACCAGTTGTTGAAGCATTGAGAATACTGATTGAAGACTATTGGAAGAATAACACAAGACTATATCCAAATCAAAGGGATATGGTAAGAAGGAGAATCAGTATTCAGAACCATGAGCCACATCCAAAGCATTTTTTGGATAGGACTCAAACACATTTTTTTCATAAATTTCAAGAGGATTATCATCAAATTAAAAAATTTCAAAGATATTTTGAAATTCTTAAACCTTTTGATGTAAAGATAAATCACACACACACTACTTTTTGTAGATTACATATTGAATTTTCTAACCATTATGATGTTTATCATTCTATATGTTTAGATTTACATACTAATGATGTTTTGTAGGATTGTGGCATACATGCCCCACCAAAATCTTCAAGAGAGTTCTTATAAATTTTTTTTAATGTGAAATAGAGGATAGCCAAGTATTCTACAAGAAACTATTCTTGGATAGTTCATGTTAGCATTGCAGTGGCTTGCAATGTATGCCAATATGTCAACATATGGAAAGCACACATGTTGTTGGAAAGCAACTAGTAGAGTTAGAGAAGTATGACATAGTGGAATACATTACAATATATGGTAATCAAGAAAAACGTGTGATTTGGTTATTCAAAAGATTCTAGTGTATCAGTTTATGTCTACATTTTGTGACAATATAGTGTATGAGTATGCAAGGCATACCCATAGAGCTTGATGGTTGGATTTGAAATTCAAGTTATGCAATGGCACCTTTCTAGTTGGTAGCATAGTTTCAATGGTCGGCTTTGTAGAGAATTACACTCTACAACCATAGTGTGAGGCGCAATCACAATATTACAACTCCATACAAGTTTCTATATTTGTGCAAATAACATTCATTCATGCAACTGATAGTACAGAGGATCAAAGGAAGGTATTGAGGGAGTACCACTTTTATATTAGTGATGATCACACACATTCTCCAGAGTTCATGCAAGGTTTCTTCCAGTGTTCTACAGTGATTTGGATTAGACAGTCATAGCATAAATTCAACATATAATATGGTTGGATAATTGTGCATCACAATTCAAGAACTCATAGATGTTCTATTGGTTGAGCATGATGCATGTCATTACATGTGTTCAACATATGTGGAAATTTTTTGAGGCTGGTCATGGAAAGGGAGAGTATGATGGTGTTGCAAGAATGGAAAGATTGAAGGTGTTGTCATTGATGTCAACTAGTCAGTTGGTTATTAACTAGTTTTTGTTGGCTATATATGTCAAGGATATTGAGAAAAATGTAATAAAGATATGTTGCAAGTGTTCAGTGGTTGCTCTAAGTTTTGGTACGGATTTTCTCCTATGGTTGTGTGGTTCATACATGTTGTTCATGGTTGTTAAAGGGTGTTATATTCATATTTTTGGTTGTTGGTTTGTTATACAGTGCAAGTTGTGTTCACCAGTTGTGAACTGTGGTTTTCTATGTTTTTGGTTGAGGTCTGGGATAAATTTTGTTGGTCTATATTTCTCTTTGATGAAGTCTTATGATGTGTGGTTCTAAAGTTGAGTTTACCTGATTGCATTGAAGTTAAATTTGGAATTTGGAAATTTCTTGCTTAATGGTTCTATATGTTTTACATTGGTGTGGCCGACCTTGTGTGAAATACTACTTACAAGAATGATTAAGCATGTTGGATCTATTTGGGTCCCTATGAAGCATGTGTTTTGGTTTCCCTCATTCTAATTCCACCTTAGGATGTTTTTGCGCTGATCTAATTTGAATTTGGATTTGGATAGGCGAATTTGGATATGTTTCAAAGTTTAAGGTGGTATAAATACAAGATGAGTTAATAATGGAAAATATACAAGAGCCAAGAAGAAGAGCAATAAAAGAAAAGAGAAAGTGTAGTTTGGTGCGACATTGATTCTATTCATTATGTGTGTGTGTTGAGAGTGTGGGAGATCAGTACAAAGCTTGATGTTGAGTTTTCAAATGCAGTGAGTAAAAGGAGAACTCTATCATTCATTCAAGTTGATCAAGTGACTGTGGTGGAATATTTTGTTGCATTGGGATTGTAGTTTCTCTATAACAATTCCTCTTTATATATCTATGGAAGTGATCCCTTCGAGTTGTCTCCCTTGTTGGACAATGATTTCTTGTTCTAGACAATGAGTCCTTGTTCTATATAGTGAGTCCTTATTTTAGACAATGAGCCTTTTTATAATTGGTTTTGATTTTCTCTATAGTGTGAGTTAATCCTCATTGTGCTTTTTCCCTCATTAGGTTTTCCACGTAAATCTGGTGTTATTGTGTTTATGTGTTGGATGTGAGTTTTTGCATTGGAATTTGATGATTAATCATTTAAGCAGTATTAAGAATTAGTTTTGGTGATTGAATTAAAGGTTAATTTTATGACAACTAATTCACCCGCCCTCTCAGTTTTCCTATTCAACAATTGGTATCAGAGCAAGGTTCCATAGTGAAGAGCTTAACCACTTGAGGAAGGTCCAGGGTGGTTGACAGAATGCTTTTTGATTATCTGAGGTTTGATGGAACTAAATGGTATCTAGAAAGTATTGATGGAAGAATATCTAGAGTATTACAGATATGATGTGGAGAAAGCTTACAAAAATCCTTACATGAGCCTCTTGCTAATGTTCTGAGTAATCTTGAAGAGATCAAAGCACATGAATCGGACAATAAGGAAAAGTTCATCTTGAAGAATATCTTGGTACATTATGAGTTGATTAAGGTTCAAATATTTGAAATCAGCAAAGTCTAGGATGCTTTAGAAAGAGTGCATGATGGTGATGAAAGAGTTAAAGAGGAAAAATTATAGAACTTGGAAGCACAGTTTGATCTTCTACATATGTTTGAAGATGAGAATATTAAAGCTTATATATAGATGTTGGATGAGACATCAACTGGAATGAGAGGACTTGGTGCTACTATAGATGAAACTAGGATTGTAAAGAAGATTCTCAAAACTCTTCCTAATGCTTACAGTGAGAAGGTGAGTGCTATTGAGTAGGCTATAGATTATAAGACCTATACTAAGGATCTGTTGTTGGGATTTTTGACATCTCATGAGATGAGGAAGCCGAGTCTAAGGAATGGGTGCAAATCAGAGACTACTTTTAAAGCTACAAAAGCTGAAGATCTAGATGAAGAAAACTTTGATGAAATAGAAGCTAACTTTGTAAGAAGAATGAGGAAAGGATCTAGTAAGTATGAAGGCAAGTTTCCCTTTTAAGTGCTTTAGCTGTGGAGAAATGGGTCATTATGTTGCAAGTGTCCAGAAAGAGCTAAAAGAAATAAACAAAGATATGAGAAAGAAAAGAAAGGAAAGAAGATTAACAAAGTTTATTATGTGAATGAGAACACTAGTATATCTGACGAGGATTCATAATATGAAGATCTTGATGACAATGAATTCTTTTTCTTGGCGATTAAGGATGAACCAAATTTTGCTAATTCTTTAAAATAGGTAAAAGAAATCCCTTTGAAGAAGGTGAAAATGAAGGTGAGGTTATCTTTTCCCTACATGCTAAACAAGAAAATATTTTTTGGGTAGTTGATAGTGGTTGTTCACATCACATTACCAGTGATAAAATTAAGTTTGTTAAGCTTGAAAAATATGATGGAGGCTTGGTTATGTTTGGAGATGATACTAGTGCTAAAATATGTTGGATAGGTTCACTAAGTTTTGATGGAAAGCATCATACTGATGATGTCTAGTATGTTAAGGGTTCAAGGAATAATTTTTTGAGTATTGGTTATATGTGCACAAAAGGATATGATCTTGTGTAAAAGGATGAGAGATGTCTGAGATCCAAAGAAAGGTTAAACATTGATGATTACTGAAGAAATGGAGAATATCTATCCCAACCATTGAAGTATGGACTGATGTTTGACTCTCATATAATATGGCTTGAGTTGGTTATGGTATAGGAAGGAGAATGTCACATGGGTACGATACTTGTATAAAATTGGCGATGTTGTTCTGAGAGAAGCTCACGAGAAGAGATTTACCAATAACAATTACAAAACTGTTATTCTCTATTTAAAAAAAAAAAAATGGTTAGAAATCAAGAAGAATATTATAGATCAAGGAATGGTCCACTACAAGACTGATATTGGTTGTGGTTGCATATGGATCTTTGCTTAGGTTCCCTACTACAAGAGTAATAATTCTGGATGAACAAAGTATTTGTATACTTTTAATTGATGGATTCTAGTGCTCATGGGTTACATTTCTCTTAGAGATAAATCATGTATATAAATTTATAGATAGATTCAAGACATTCAAAATATGGTTGAAAAATGAAGTGAATTTGAAGATAAAAATGATTCTGTAAAGATTCGTGAGGAGGAGGTGGATAACTCCTCCATATGAGTTTGAAATGTTTAAATTGAAGTGCATGGAATAAAAGACAATTGTTATCCCGAGAGAACTCCTTAGTATAGAATGTGTTGAAAGAAAAAATAGAATAGTTCAAGAGGTTGCTAGATCAATGATTACTTAGGCTAGTTTACTAGAATTTTACTAGAAATAAGCTATTCACACTACTATTTACATATTCAATTGAGTTCAATGAAGAGAAAATAGTACAAAGACTCCCTATGAGCTATGGCCTAGAAGAATTCCTACTATTAGATATTTCAAAGCTTGTTGGGGCTTGAAATGTCTTTGTAGTAATAGGAAAGATGAGAAGCTTTGGAGTAGTTTGTTGTTCTACTAAAGTGATGAAAAATTTGCACTATTGAATGTTGTCTATAATAGCACTTAAGGCATCTGAGATGTTTCAATAGGCTGAGAGAAGATTGTTTGATCCAAAGGATCTTTACTTGCCAGGAGTGAAGTTTCTCATTTTCTCCAGAATGACATCATTAGAAGAAAAGAGTTAGGAATCTGACTCCAACACAATAACTCTGAAATAGAGTCAAATTTATACAAAGCACAGTTATGCTTAGTAAAACCTTGTGGTCAACTTCCAGGCTCAAATTGATGGAAAGGAAAAAATTCTAAAGGAAGATCTTCTCCTAAATTGGTCAATATTAGTGCTCTCATTGTGAAGACTCAGGCTTTTGACGTGGTATTCATTTCACATGGGAATTGGAGGTCTATATATCCCGAGTTATAAGGTCAAGATCAGGTCAAAGTTTGACAATGCTGACTCAATTATTTATAAATGACACATATAGAATAATAATCAATATTGGCCAACTATATATGTTGACATGGTATGCTTTATATGGCTTGTGAGGTTTAAATTTTAAATAAATAAATATAAAAAAAGCCTATCACTCCTCCCATGAGCAGCTCACCGAAAATAAAAGGGGGTGAATCTTTAAAAGCCTTGATTTAAGGCTTGCATTAAGCTCCACACATTTTCTTTAAAAGAAAAAAAAACAAACATTTTAGCCCTAATTTAAAGGACAAACCCTATTTAAATGGGATAATCCCCGTTAGAATAGCTATTTAAAAATATATGTTAAGGGATTAATATAATAAACAGAAAATATCCCCTAATATTAAGGAGAGCCAACTCTTTAATATTTTAAAATCCCAATTAGATCATATGGTTATGGGGCTAAAAATATTGATGGCATATATGCCTCTGGAAAGAAATATTTTTGTAACCAAAAGGGGACTTTTGATTTATTTTATTTGTAATGGGGGGATTTTTCAAGATTTTGATGTAAAAATGGAGGATATGGGAGATATTGTAAATCATTTGGTTACACACCAAATTGAGTAAATTTTTAGTATAAAAGGAGGGGGGTAGGATTTGAAAAGCTAAGTGGTGACTTGGGAGAATTATCTTGGTGAAATTTTTCTCTCATCCCGTGCTTTCAAGGAGATTGTCCTTGCGCACTTTGGAGGAGCTTTTCAAAATTTCTTTGTAAAATAGGGGGAAACCATGTCAAATTTATGTACTAATTTTCTAGAGAATTAATCAAATCAGTCCACTCATTGGAGAGGGGCCCGAAGAAGTCATTTTTATGATGAACTTTGTTATCAACTTTGTTTTCATTTTCTCTCCTTTCTCTCATTCTGATTTTCATCACTTTATTATTCCTATTTATTTAATCATGTTCGTGTGTTAAATTCAATTAAGTAATTTGGATTTTTAAATTGTAACCATTAAGAATTCTTAAAGAAATTGTCATAGATCCAAAAAATAGATCAATTGTATAGAAATTGAATGTGAAAGTTGATGAGAAAATGAAGAATCCTATTGACATTGATGGGTATGTATTTGATGAGAATGATTGTGTAAGAATAGATGAGATTGTGGGAGAACGGAAAAAAGGTGAGCAAGGGAAGTAGGATGAACATAATGAAATAGAAGAAGATGCTTCGGTGATGTCCCCTAGGACACCAAAATATGTACAGAAAAATCATTCAGAAAGTGAGATTATTGGAGATAAGACAAAAGGTGTGTTGACTAGAAGCAGAGCTACTACTGATGTAAATCTATGTTTACTTTTAGAGATTGAACCAAAGACTATATGTGAAGCTTGTAAAGATGAATATTAGAAGGAAGCTATGAAAGAAGAAATTATGCAAATTGAGAAGAATCAAACTTGGGAATTGGTCCCAAGATTAATAGATAAAAAAAACCATTGGATCAAAATGGGTATTCAGAAATAAGTTGAATGAGAATGGAGAAGTTGTTAGAAATAAAGCGAGGTTTTTGAGTAAAGGCTACTCACAAGTAGAAGGCATATATTTTTAGGAAACTTTTGTTCCAATAGAAAGAATGGAAGCTATAAGGATGTTCTTGGCATTTGTTGCTCATAAATAATTTAAGGTCTATCAGATGGATGTCAAGTCAACATTTTTGAATGGTGAACTAGAAGAAGTTTATATGCAACAACTAGAAGGATTTTAATTAACAGAACAACCAGATATGGTGTGCAGATTGAAGAAAGCTTTATATGGGTTGAAGCAAGCTCCTAGAGCATGGTATGAGACATTAGATAAGTATTTGATTCAACAAGACTTTAACAAAGGTACGGTGGATAGTAATTTGTACTTTAAGATTGAAAATAATAGAATCTTTATTGTAGTAGTGTATGTTGATGATCTTTGGAGGAAATGAAAATATGTGCAAGGTTTGTAGAAAAAATGTAGAAAGAATTTGAAATGTCTATGTTTGGGGAGATGAATTTATTTCTTGGGCTACAGATTAATCAAACAAAGAAGGGAATTTTCATTTCACAGTCTAAGTATGTGAGAGAAATGTTGAAGAAGTTTGGGATGGATGGTTCCAAATTGGTAAGTACTCCTACGATGACTAGGCACAAATTGGGAAAATTTGATGATTCACCTAAGGCTAATCAGAGCAAGTATTGATCTATGATTGGAGGAATATTGTATTTGACTACTACTAGATCAGATATTATGCATGTTTTTTGTCTTGTGGCTATATTTCAATAGGACCCTAAGGAAACTCATGTTGTTGTTAAAAGAATTTTCAAATATTTGAATGGCACTCTGAATTATGGATTGTGGTATCCTAAAGATACCCATTTTACACTTAGTACCTATACAAATGCAAATTGGGTTGGATGTGTAGATGACTTGAAAAGTACAAGTGGTGGTGCATTCTTTCTTAGATGCAGATTGGTGGCATGGTCAAGTAAGAAGCAAGATTCAATCTCCTTGTCTACTACCGAAGTTGAGTATAATACTGATGCATCTTTTTGTACACAAGTTTTATGGATGAAACATACATTGAAAGATATCACAGTGGTAAATGATGATCCCATTTCTATTTTCTATGATAATACAAGTGCAATTAACATTTCAAAGAATCCTATGATGCACTCGAGGACAAAGCATATATCTATCAGATATCATTTCTTGACAGAGAAGGTCATGGAGAATGAAGTAAAGCTTGAGTATGTTCCAACAAAGGAACAGTTTACTAATATTTTCATGAAGGCTCTTCCTAAAGATACTTTTGAGTATCTCTGGGAGAAGTTGGCGTTATTTCCCCTCCTTTCTTGAACTAGATGCATATGGATATGCATTAGTCCTATGGATCTATGGATCTATCTTTCTTCTAGGATGATGTTTTTGTGGCTACCTCTCAGTAGGAGTAGGTAGTATCAGTTGTTGTCATTATGAGTATTATGTTTTTCATATCAAAGGAGAAATCAATGTAAATTAATTCTTTTTCCTTTTCCATTGATGTCAAAGGGGGATAAGAAGCATGTGAAAAAGGAAAGGAAGATTGAGAGGAGAAGCGTATAAGAAATTATCTTCTAAAGGGGAGAAACAAAAAAGTGTATTTAGAGCTTATATGTTGTCTTTGATGGTTTATCACATCATGTGTTACCATCAATGACAAAGGGGGATATTGTTGCAAGAATGGAAATATTGAAGGCGTTTTCATTGATTTCAACCAGTCAGCTGGTTATCCACTAGTTGTTGTTGGTTGTATATGTTGAGGATATTGAGAAAATTGTAATAAAGATATGTTGTAGGTTTTCAGTGGTTGGTCTAGGTTTTGGTCCAGATTTTATCCTATGGATGTGTAGTTTAGATATGTTGTTCATGGTTGTTAGAAGGTGCTATATTTATATTTTTGGTTGTTGGCTCGTTATACAATGCAAGTTGTGTTCACTAGTTGTGAACTATGGTTTTCTATGTTTCTAGTTGAGGTTCGGGAGAAATGTTGTTGGTTCATATTTCTATTTGATGAAGTATTATGATGTGTGGTTCTAAAGTTGAGTTCCCCTGATTATATTGAAGTTAATTTTGAAATTTGGAAGGTTCGTGCTTAATGGTTCTATGTTTTACACTAGTGTGGTCGACCTTGTGTGAAATACTACTTTCGAGAATGATGAAGCATGTTGGATCTATTTGCATCCCTATGAAGCATGTGTTTGGGTCACCCTAATTCTAATTCCACCCTAGGATATTTTGGTGCTGACCTAATTTGATTTTGGATTTGGATAGTTGACTTTGGATATGTTTCAAAGTTAAAAATGGTATAAATACAAGATGAGTTAGTAATCAAAAATATACAAGAGCAAAGAAGAAGTGTGATCAGAGAAAAGAGAAAGTGCAGTTTGGTGAGACATTGATTCTATTCAGTAAGTGTGTGTGTTGAGAGTGTGGGAGATTAGTGCGAAGCTTAATGCCTAGTTTCCAAATGCAGTGAGCAAAAGGAAAACTCTATCATTCAAGCAAGTTGACTGAGTGAATGTGATGAAATATTTTGTTGCATTGGGATTGTAGTCTCTCTATAACAAGTCTTCTTTGTCTTATTTGTATCTATGTGGCAGTGAGCCCTCTAGGTTGTAGCCCTTTTTGGATAGTGAGTCCTTGTTCTAGATAGTGAGTCCTTATTCCATATAGTGAGTCCTTATTTTAGATAGTGAGCCTTTTTGTAATTAGTTTTGATATTCTCTATAGTGTGAGTTAATCCTACCATGGATTTTCCCTCTTTTTTTTTCCACGTAAATCTGGTGTTATTGTGTTTATGTGTTGGATTTGAGTTTCTGCTTTGACATTTGATGATTAATAATTTAAATAGTATTAAGTGTTATTTTCGATGATTGAATTAAAGGTTTAATTATGTGACAATTGATTCAAACCCCTCTCAGTTTTCCTATTCAACATATGGTGCAAGAGCATGTTTCGAAAGAGCATTAGTATGAGAAGAGTTAAAGGATAAAGACAATGCAAATTTGACAAATGTAAAATCAATCATCGAGTGGTGTAATGCTTTGATGAGTTTAGGTAATGAAGGTAAGTTTTCAGTTCATAAATGTTTTTGGTTGATGGATGATACTAACATTGCACCATATGAGGATTTTACACTAATAGGATCGAGTGAGCTACACTCTTTCCTTAGCTCAAATGTTGGTTCATGGAGTATCCATACGCGAAAGATGGCATGATTTTGTTCTTCATGTACAATGCAAGCCTGGGATGAGTGCAAGTCAAAGGAGTGAGTTGACAAATGGTGGTTAAGTTATCTTAGCTCACTTCACATGTATCACCCTCTGACAACATTGGAACTAAGACAGATGGAATAATTGGTTGACTTTGACCACATATTAGATCTAGTTCAACCAAGTAATATATCTACTTGCATAGTTTTTGAAATTCCTATTGTTATATTACTTTTTAGTGTATTTGTAATGTTGACTAATTTCATGTAATTTGTTGCACATATCAATTTAGGGCATGTTTATGTAGTTATCGAAGATGAAGACAATAAAGAGGAAACTAATTATTACTTGTGTCATTGTGTTGAGGGAAAAAAGAAATTGGAGGCCCGAATTATAGATGGAGAAAAATTTGAATACCCTACAGGCTCAGTGGTTGTTACTATAATGTGGCTTTGAAGGTACCCACATAAGAGTGTTAGTGTTTGGTTGTTTCAAGACTTTGACACACATCGGAAGATTCTTCATTACTCAAACCTTGTCATGCCATCCAATGTTCATTTGATCCATAGGGTAGACCTTTGGTCAAGGCCTTGGAAGGTGGGAGCTAGTAAACCCAAATGAAGTTATAAAGTATATGCCAAATCCAAGACTAGCAGATGGTACTAAATTATTCATTTGAAGTTAACCTCATCATAAACACCCATGATGTAGACATTATAAAAGTGTGTGTCAAGCTTAGTGAGGGAATTTCAAGTTATTCATTTGAAGTTAACCTCATCATGAGCACCTATGATGTAGACATTATAAGAGCATCTCAAATGTATGAGTGACATTGTAAAAGATCTATGAGAACAAAGTACCTAAGGCATCCTTGAATCCTATTTTTGGTTATTGTAAGAGAATCTTATAAGATGAGTTTGTGTGCATGAAAATGGGGCACATTGATTCAATATTTGATTTAAGTGGGGTGTTGGAATTCACATAGGTTGATTTTTTTCTCATGATTTTGTATCACCACTTGATATTTTTGAGAAATCATTGTGCTTACAAGTACAAGAAATTGGGTGTCATATTGGTGTATGAAGCATATTAGACAATTGTAGCACACACATAAGAATTAGAACTACAAAATAAATCTTATTTTATTATAAACATCATATTATTAATATAGTGAGTGTAATAACCATTGATGGTAACCAATCATTCTTTTTCTTCTTTTATTCTCTCCCTATTATAACTAGCACCAATTGACTAAATTATTATGAAAACTTCATTTATTAAAAGAAATCAACCTAATGATTATATATCAATAACAATATAGGATATGATCTATTCACATAAAAATTTAAGAAGTTCAATTTGTAAAAAAAACATTATGCATAATGTCAATATGTCATAAAAATAATCACATTTACAAGTAATAGAAGCATGTATGACTTGTTAGATGTTGTTCAAGTAACATGAATTAACTCAACTAGCCCACAAGTTCTTCTCACATGTTTTCCAACTAAAAATTCAAGGTTTCCCTCAAACATTTTTAATTGGGTTTGGGATCTAGTTCCCTAGTGCCTATTTATTTTGGCCTTCAAACATTTGTAATGATATTTACTCAAATTTTGAAATTTATTGCCACCCTCAAACATTTGTAATTCATGCAATGTAATCCTTTAATAGTCCAAATTGCAAAAGGGAAGCAATCTTTGAAGACCTATTACCTAGAGACCGTGTCAATTACAGGCATTCCATCTAAGGCATCAAGATCACATTGGGCACCTCTACAATAACCTCTCTTAGTTTTTGTTGTCTCAGAGTTGTTTTCCTATGGTGTCCAGTTTTCACTTGATGGAAAAAGTGTCAAATGCAAGCAATGTAAAGTTGCAAAGTGGTGCAACTTTCGTTCTGCAACTCATGTGACCAAATAGATTGTTCCAATGTATCCAAATGAATAATTTTACACTAGGAATGGTCCTATTTTACACCCAAACATGTGGAATCACTTCGAGCTATGTTCATCCAGCTCGATCCCTTAAGAATCCAAAGTGCAAAATGACTTTAATCTTCGATGGGATATTACTTAGAAATTGTGATGCTTACAAACTCTCTGTCTGAGGTCACAAGATCATGTTGGGCCCCTCTACAATAACCTCTCTTAGTTTTTGTTATCTCAGAGTCATTTTTTTGTGGTGTCTAGTTTTCACTTGATGGAAAAAGTGTCAAATACAAGCAGTGTAAAGTTGCAAAGTGGTGCAACTTTCATTCTACAACTCATGTGACCAAAAATATTGTTCCAACATGTTTGGATGGGTACGTTTATGCTAGGAATAGTCCTCTATCACACCCAAACACGCTGAATCACTCTGAGCTACATTCATGTGGTGTAATCCCTTAAGAGTCCAAATGACAAAAGGGTAGTAATCTTTGACGACTTGTTACTCAAAAACCGTGATGCTTAAAAGCTCTTCATATAAGGCTACAAGATTATGTTTGACCCCTCTACAATAACCTTTCTCATGTTTTCCTATGGTGATGACTTTTCAATCGAGGAAAAAGTTGCTAATTGCAAGTAGTGTAAAGTTGCAAAGTTGTGCAACTTTCGTTTTGCAACTTGTATGACCAAACATATTGTTCCAATGTGTCTAGATGGGTATTTTTACTCTAGGCATGGTCCTCTTTTTCACCCAAACACACTTAATCACTATGAACTATGTTCAACCGGCTTAGACATCCTAGAAGAAATTGAATCTTAGTGGGTGCCCACCACAAACTAGAGCTTATTTTAGAATTCCATAAGCAAAGGTGAGGACCTAGAATAGGAGAAGGAAAAAAATTGAGAGAAGTGATGATCCACCTATGAAATGGGATATGAAAAGTAGAAAATGGAATAGAAAAGCATATAAGATCCATTAGAGGTTTGTATAGAGAATGTACAATAGATTACACTATAAATATATGTCTTCCCTCTCCTCCTAGCTTTATCCCTTTTAAGTTCTTCTTTGGATTCCATATTGAATTAGCACATAAGTAAATGATACATCGTTGGTGAATCATTTTGGAAAGATTGAAGTTGTTTAGCATCAACTAATAAAGTTTTTTAACATCAATTAATAAATATTCGAGATAAACCATGAAGGACAACAATGAGAAATGTTAGGGCTAACCAATTAATAAGTATACACATGAATACATAATATACACATTAATACAAAGTATATACATGAATACAAGGTATACACATGAAAACATGCAATTCACAAAGTATACATTGGAATAAATGTAACTCACAAAGTATACATGTAAGTTTTCAAGTATATACTTGAATACACATAACTCATATCTATTGAACCGTGGATTTATAATGCAAATATGGACACCATCTATAAAAAAATATTTGTATTAACCAAATAGCCATGTAGGCATACATCAATATATGTCGATCTATAAGTATAAAATATATACAAAATAGCCATATAGGCATACAATGTCAAATATATGCAATACAAAATATGTCCAAAAATGCCATATAGGCATACAAAAAAGGGCCCTAGAATCAAAACTCATTGCCCTTCAGGCTCTCGAAATAAACTCTTGCCCTTTGCTTGTCGGTTGGATGGTGATAAGTTTGTCACTCATTTATTTTGAGGTCGAGGAGTGCTCCTTGTGCTCCTCCTAGGGTTTAGTTCCTGGTCAAGCTTTATCTATTACAATAACAAGTAAAGACATTAATATATTGAAATTACATTATAAAAAGTGATATATTTAACAAAATAATCACTTACCGCCACTAGAAAATCACTCTCCTTGAGGGAAATATTTGCATGCCCATGTTGTGGTATGTTGAAGCCTTGTAGAAACCATCCAAAGAGAAATTAAATTACAAATCAATAATGGTTTAATTTTTCACTAACTAATAGCTATAACAACAATTGTAAATTAAAATTTAATAATCTGCCATACCCCCGTGAGAGGCATCGAGGAGTCTATAGTAGTAGAAACAACAAGCTACATTACCCTATCAACATCTAGAGGTGTTTTTGCTTGCAACATTTGAAAATAAAACAACAAATTATTCAATCACAAAAACTACAATAGTGATGCATGTCATGGCTTATAATGTATGAGATAATGAACAAAATTTTGAATACTTATTGAACTATATATTTCTTACTATCATGTTTACTATTTTCCTTATCCATAGCTTGCTCGAAAGCACCTGTTTTAGGCTTTTATCCATAGCAACAAGGAAATTAACTATTTGATGAAATGCTTTGGTAGACATGTACCAAAACTATGGTAGCATAGAGAAGGCAACAAAACTGTTTGAAAATTTGTCTTAAAGAAATGCGGTCTCAAGGTGATGGAATTTCATTACAAACAAACATGTCATGGAATTCCATCACCATGAAACCACATTTCTTTGAGGCATTTTTTCAAATAGTTCATTGCCTTCTCTATGGTATTATGCTGGGATGGGGTGGATGGTATAGTGTGGTCTTGGTTATGAGATGGAGGGTGATCATGACATGAAGAGGGAGGGGTGGGGATATGGTGGAAAATTGAGGACAGAGATGAGGACCTCAGTGCACCAGCGATTTTGGCCAAGGTTTGCTTAGAGTTTTGCGTAAGAGAAGTTTGCGGAAAGCTAGAGTTCATGGTATAAATGAAATTCCATCAACGCGCGAGACCCTATTTTTTTAGGTAAGCATTTTTTCAAACTACTCAACGCTTTGTCTATGTTATGTCTTACTATTTTCTTTTGATAGTTTTTTTCCAAGCATCCATAGTTTGTTGGAAAGCACCTTTTTTAAGATTTTAGCCATAGTAGAAAGGAAGTGAATTGTTTCATAAAATGTTGTAGTAGACATGTATGGAAAATATGGTAGCATAGAAAAGGTAGTGAGTTGTTTGAAAAAATGCCTCAAAGAAATGTGGTCTCATGGTGATGGAATGGCATTCCATCACCATGAGACTATTTTTTGAGGCATTTTTTCAAACCACTACTACCTTTGTCTATGCTATTGCTTACTATTATGCTTTGATTTTTTTCTAAGCATCCATAGTTTGTTGGAAGCACATTTTTAGGCTTTAACGCGATAGCAGCAAAAAGGAAGGAATTGTTTGATAAAAAGCGTAGACATGTATGGAAAAATGGTAGCTTGAAAAAGAGTGAGCTTAACTGCGGTGATCGAATGAAGAACCGAAGCTCATGGTGATTGATGATTTTTTTCAACTACTCACTACCTTGTCTATGTTATTGCTTACTATTATGCTTTGATAATTTTTTCCAAGCATCCATATTTTGTTGGAAAGCACCTTTTTTAGGCTTTTAGCCATAGAAACAAGGAAGTGAACTATTTGATAAAATGCTTTGGTAGACATGTATGTAAAATGTCATAGCATAGAAAAGGCAACAAGTTGTTTGAAAAAACGCCTCAAAGAAATGTGGTCTCATGGTGATGGAATGGATTTCCATCACCATGAGACCACATTCTTGAGGACAAACTACTACTGCCTTGTCTATGCTCTTCATATAATTATGCTTTGATAGATTTTTTCCAAGCATCCATAGTTTGTTAGAAAGTACCTTTTTTATGCTCTTAGCCATAGTAGCAAGGAAGTGAACTATTTGAAAAAATACTTTGGTAGAAATGTATGGAAAATGTGGTAGCATAGAACGGGCGGTGAGCTGTTTGAAAAAATTCCTCAAAGAAATGTGGTCTCATGGTGATGGAATGGCATTCCATCACCATGAGACCACATTTCTTCAAGGAATTTTTTCAAACTACTCACTACCTTGTCTATGCTATTTCTTACTATTATGCTTTGATAGATTTTCTTTCAAGAATCCATAGTTCATTGGAAAGCACCTTTTTTAGGATTTTAGCCATAGCAACAAGGAAGTGAAATGTTTGATAAAATGCTTTGGTAGACATGTATGAAAATGTGGTAGTGTAGAAAAGGCACGGAGTTGTTTGAAAAAAATGTCACCATGAGACCACATTTATTTGAGGCATTTTTTCAAACAACTCTTTGCCTTGTCTATGCTATTTCTTACTATTATTCTTTCATATATTTCTTCCAAGCATCCATAGCATAGACAACCTGCAGTGAACTGTTTGAAAAAATGCCTCAATTAGAAGTGGTGTCATGGAATGCCATAACAAGAAAATGCAATTGGAAGTTGCTCCTAGTTATTACTTATGCTATGTGAGGTAATTGCATCACTGCTTATGTTGACTTTCTAAACAACTATATTGTAATTGAAATTTTATCATCTAGTTCATCTAGTTATTAGTTATGCAATGTGAAGTAATGCTTTGAGTTTGAAAGATTTGCAATGCAATGTAATCAACCATATGAACATAAACTAAACAAATCTATTAAGTACAATTCATTAGTTAAACTCTTTATTCTATTACCTGCATGAAGGTTTGTCCAATTCCACTAGCACTGGAAGGTGTTCCCACGAAACCTCCAATATTAGCCTATTCAACATCCAAAATCAGATATTAGAATACCATTCATATAACAATGTTATTTACATGTAATAAATTTATAATTGTTTACTAGTTACATACCTCAGCGTTAGATGCAATGGAGTAATAAATAGGTGGATGGTTGGTGTATCTAGTATCAACACTGTGACCCTAGAATTTTATTACAATCATTAAACTAAATTAGTTAATCTTTCATTTCAAAAATGAATTTAATAAATTAAATTCAATAAACATTCTAACATTTACCTGAGTATCAATGTCGAAAGCCTCATTCAAAATGTCAGTTGCCATCACCATTCCCACGACTACAGATGTACCCTATGTACCATCCTCCTAAGTGTCTGTGGGATCATATGTACAAGCCGACCCACACACCTGACAAGAATGGGGTGGAAGCCTACCCCTCAAACTCTCCCTTGGATGGTGTTGTACTACATGATTGGCATGTTGGATGATACTCTGGGTCAAAGAGCTGATAGACTGCAAAGTTTCCACCTCAGAACTCACCTTCATGATGTAAGGGATAACAATGTGCTCATGAGTTGGCCTAGTGAAATATCGTCTCTTTTACTGTTGAGGATCCTATTGTGCACCAAGTCTATCCTGTGTTGACCCTCCACCTCTCCCCTAAGAGTCCCTCATTTCAAAATAGTTGGTGATTTTGATGAGGATGAACTCACAATAGAGTTTCCTCAAGAAATATTGGGGGTCTTCATAATTGTTGTATGGTGGATAGTAAAAAACCATGTACCACCTATCCTAAAAATTGTTCCTAATCCCTTAGTGGTGGCACCAATAGATAGGAAACCTCTTGGAATTAAGGTCAAGATTAAATTTATTTGTGCATTGGTCAGTGAATAGTGAGCACAAATCATATTTTGTATTTTTTTCATCTTTTACTTCTTTATATGATAATTTATCTACATAAAAATTCCTCCACACCTCCCTCCTATGTTCCCAACCACTTAACTATTTGTTGATTGCATTTGCATGTGTTAACATGTCTTGAAGTGAAGTCGCAAGTGTTCTATTGGAACTGTAAAATTCTGATGATTTTACATATTGATTTTACCCATGCATTTTCCAAATTGAGTCCTACCTTGAGCACATTTATTTTCTTCATGACATTTTTCCCACATTTTGCCTATATTTATCCCAAAATCCGTTGGGTCATGCGATTTTCAAGTTGTGGTCTATATCATCATAAGTCTATCTTGGTCTCCCCGACCCACAATGCATTTTTGCTAACATATGTTTGTTGCAGGCTTGTCGGCATGAGTTCTTAATTGTCATAGTGATCAACATTTACTTATGGAAATATATCGGCATGAGATGGCCAGGATCTCCCTGATCCATTTTTCTGATAAACGTCTATGTTGCCTATCGACAAGATGTTTCTGGTGTCATGGCGATTGGTTTTCATCTACTACTGGCTATCGATAGGACATACACGTTGTTTCAGTGACAGAAAAGGTTCCTATCGGCATAGGTTATATCATCAGAATGAGGTCTCTCTGAGTGCCTTATGTCTTGCCAACCAGTATATAGAGATGCATTGGTGAGAGTTTTTCCTTCAATGAAGCATCTTGGCGAACTCACCTAGTCTTGCCAACTGGTGGTAGATGCATATACATATCGGCAAATGATTTTCCTCAGGGTAGCGTCTTGGCGAGTGACCTTCGATCTCGCTGACATCACATATGGGGTTTCGCTTCAGCCAAACATAAGGGTCCTCGATGAGTGGTCACGACGAAGTATATATGTCTCACCGACGAAGCATAAAAGGTTTCTCTCAAATGGCCTTCGGTGAGAGGTTAGTTGTGTCTCACCGATCGATAGCATAAAGGGATGCGATATCAGTATAAATTAAGGTTCTCGATAGGAGGTCTCAGTGAGTGACCTTCGGTCTCGCCAATGGAAAATGATGAAGGACCTTGTCGGTGAGAGTATGTTCTTGTCTCAGCGACTCAAAATGAATAAAGGGCTTTTGGTGAAACACGATGTGGTCTACGTGAGGTCTCCTCGATATCACAGAGCTACAGCAAAACACAAAGGGAACATGCAGATGCTTCTTGTCTTCGGTGTAACAAGCAATATGTTATAGCGACATACAGTTTGATCATGGGGGCTCTCGTTGAAACATAATGTAGTCTACAGGACATCTCCCTGACTCAGATAAGTCACGGTGAAAGCGAGTAACACCAAGCAGAGCGATTAATGATTGAATTGCCTTCGGCATAGCTATACACTATGTCTCACTGACTGTTTCACTGATGAATAACATAAATTCAAATACTGTGGCCGACATGTGAATGTTCAAATACTATTGCAGGCCAACTTGATTTGAGCCCGAATTTGTTGGATGGCCGACATGGAATTTCAATATGATTTATTTTCTTGATGCTGGTGTATAAATATGCATTTTGTAATTGTAAAATGGGGAGCTATCATTTATTCGATATACAGTAGGAAAATTAGATGGACGCAATATAATAAATTTATCAGATCAGAGACTATGGTGCATGTTTTCAAAATGGAGGTATTTATGAAAGTCAATTGATGTTGCTGCACATTTTTGATGTCAATTATCTGTTGAATTCAATGAAAAATACTACTAAGTTGTCTCCAAGATTGGTGCTTTCTGGTTGTTTAAATTGACATAACAAGTTTATGTTTGGTTTATCAATGCACATTTGTTGTATCTGTGTGATTAATCAATTGGTTCTTTCAAGAAAAGATTAAATCCTTTTAGTTGATCACAGTAATTAGAGAGTTTCATTGGATTATTAAAGTAGAGCTTAGTAGTTATGTATTGCATGTTTATACAAGCTATAAATAGAATATATGCCAGATAATTTGAGTTTTCTCTAGAGAGTGTTGCTCATCTTGATTTCACTTGACTCCGCATACCCAATAAGGCACTGGTCTCTGCAATTTCATCATTTGGATTCATTCAGTTTCTTTATATATCTATTAATTAAGCATTTTAGGATTTAGATCAGAAGATTGCTATTGCTATCAAGTTTGATTTCATTTGTTCACTTCCATCTGCCATTGTGGACAAATCATTGAATGAAAGATAATCATAAGCGCATAAAGTCTACTTCATTCAGAAGGGTACACACACCTAGGTTTAGCAGCAGCTGAAGAGTAGAAGGTTGAATGCTTTTAACCTTGTCTGTTACCCTGAAATGTATCAAGAGAGTGGCAGCCTCTTGAGGCATCTTGCCTGCATTTTTGAGAGCGAACAAATTGGTGACTCTATTGGGGATACATTCATAATCAAAGCCTTAATCATAGAGTCAGGAACTTTATACAAACTCTGCTGGGAATAAGAAGCATCAAGTATTTTCTCATTTTTGACAAAAGTGAGTGGCGACTCTGACATAAATTTTGCAGCATTGCAAACATGAACAAAAGAAGGTCTCAATACAGGGGAGGTCATACTGGAGCTCCTGCTGGTAGCAGTAAGTGGACACATAAAGATAACAAGGTTGATAAGGGAAAAGGGATAAGTGAGGACATGTGCCTAATAGATAAAGACAAAGTATCAAGAGCACATTGTGAAACATATGATCGCTATGATACATGGAGAAACAATTCGAGTGCAGAGCCTTGTACTCCAGAAGATCAAAGAAATCCTTTCTCTTTTCTCTATCCTTAGAAATAGGCTGAGTTCAGAGCTAAACTGGAGGCCGAACAAATCAAAATTTGACATGAATATGATCAGAAGATGGAAGGTAACCAAAATGACTCTATTGATCATGAGCTTTCTGAGGAGGTAAAAGCATAGTTTGAATCACAGAGGAAGGAGATAGAGGAACTAAGGGATGCATTGCTGAAATCCAAAATTACTTCTCAGATAGCTGATTGCCCCCCAAAGTATGTACCACCTCATAAGTAGGGTAATCATAGTGTTGGGCCCTCTGATCCACTGGTGTCTTCGCACCATCAAATAGGAAATCATTATAGATAGCTAAATCATCCCCCTCATATTCCCACACAACATACCAGTATACATCCACCTCCTAGTCAACATCATGTGCCACAGTGTAATGCACAATACAATAATCCTATGAACCAATATCAGTACCCACCTATTCCTCCCCCCCACCAGTATGCAACAATGATCAGACAATTTTATTTAGCAAGGTTTCAGTTATATCCTTACCTTATGGATGGTAGTTGGAGAGGTCTGGTATCTAAGTTTACAGGGAGTAATGCAATTACTATTGAAGAACATTTAAAAAATTTCAATGTGTTCATCCAAGACATAGGTGTGCCATATGAAGATTTACATATGAGGCTATTTATGATGTCACTTCTTGAAGATGCTAGGGATTGGTTTAACAGCTTACTAGCACTCTCAATTAATTCTCTCCAAGTATTCCAGGACATATTCCTAGAGCAATATGGGAATCTAAATGCACCAGATGCAACTCTTCATGAATTGATGCGAATTTAGAAAAATCAGAATGATTCAATTTATGATTTGAATTGAAGATTCAACAAGTTGCAGACTAAAGTACCTCCTAGATCAAGGTTGTCAGATTTTGTAGCATTGAGTGTTCATTTAAATGCATTTGATCCTAAAACAGGGTATGAACTGAGAAGAGGGTCTCCAAGAGATCTGGCTGAAGCTCAGAAGATAGCACTGGCAATGAAAAACAATAGGAAGGCTGCAGGTATAATCAATAAAAGAGATAACCCTAGGGCTCCTCAGCAAAGTAATAATTATCAGTACAAATAGCAAGGCACATACAGAAATGAAAGGCCAAGGTTGCATGACATGCCATATAATACAAACTGGAAGGATGGAAAACCTATAACAGCTAGGCCAAGAAACAAAGAGACTCCTGATCCATTGAGTAAGAAGGGAACTTACATGGTGAGTAATAATTACTTCTATGAAGCTTGTGATAAGCCACATTCCCCATATTATTGTATTGTAGCTCAAAGGATGCAAGAAGAGGGAATGTTGATGGAAACTAATGGAGAAGATCACAAAGTGTATTTGACTTCAAACACTTTTCATCATGTGGAGGAGAGGTACTCATATTCAGAAGATGAAGGTTATGAGTATGATGTTTCAAATCAAAGATACAATGTCCATATGGCTGAACAGCAGGTTCTTTCTAATTTTGAAGAAGATTATACAGAGCTACATTCAGTTGAGGTGCCTGCTCAATGTAGCATGAGGAGATTCATTGAAGAGGAGATAGCGAGGCTAACTATTGCTGCAATTGAAGAAGAAAAGAGTAAATACTGGTTGATAAATAGAATAGTAAATGAGAAGGAAGGTGTCCCTAGAGGAATCTTTATAAAAGATCAGAAGATGACACAAGGAACTGTGAAGAAATCAGAAAATAAACAACATGATAAAAGTGAACAGAAGCCTGTCCAAAAAGAGGAAGTGAAGGAATTACATAAAGAGATACAAATGCCTGACCAGCTTAATAAAAAGGAAAAAGAAGAAAACAAAGGAGAAACGCCAGAACTGAAGAAGGCTGTTAAGGTGGAGGGTTCCTCTTTTGACTTCACTCAGGCATTATCCCAGGTAAAAATGTCTGTCCCACTTCTTTAGATGATGAAAATTAAAGAATATAGAGATAGTGTTGTTCAATTGATAACAAATGGAAATGAAAAACATGTGAATTCTGAAAATAGAATATCTGTTAAAGCAGTCAATAAGCAAGAGAGAATAAATATCCTAGAAGTCTGCTTGAGTGATGTATTAATAAATCCCTCTCAAGTGGATCCTTTTTTCACTACATTGCTTATAAACAACAAACTACTGAGAAATTGCATGATAGACTCTGGTGCTACTATAAATATCATGTCAGTAGGAGTTATGAAGCAGCTTGGCATGTGGGTTGATACATGTGAAGGGAAGTGTTATGCAATGGATAACAGACCTATACCTGTGGTAGGCATTATGAGAGGTGTTGAAGTCAAACTAGCTACTTATCCACAGGTGGCTTATAATATAGATATAACAGTCATTGATACTCCTCCTTAGTTTAGGATGCTCTTGTCAAGATAGTGGACATTAGTAGTTGGGGGAAGTGTCTAGTTTGATCTGTCTTATGCTACAATTCCAGTGAATGGTCAAGAAGTGAAATTGTATAGGGAGCCAAGAATGAACCAGCTTATTGACTGTGTACCTCAAGATCAGATCAATTGTTTTTATGATGTTGATCTTGGAAGTTTTAAGATTGAATCAGCCTAGCCAAAATTAACCAATAGTGATCCAATTGAAAAGCATGTGGCACAAAGCTGCAATGAAGTATGGAAGATGTATTTTGATGGAGCATGCAGCCAAGAAGGTAATGGAGCTGGGATTGTGTTTGTTTCCTCTGAAGGTATTACATTTAAATATTCATTCTTGTTGGCATTTGAATGTACAAACAATGTGGCAGAGTATGAATATTTATTGACAAGCTTGAATATAGCTGTGAAACACAAGATTAAGTTGCTGACTATTTTTGGTGATTCTGAGTTGGTTGTTTCACAAATTAAATCCAAGTATGCAGCAAAGCACAAAAGATTAAAGCAATATAGGAATGTTGTATGGGACACAATTGAGTTGTTTGATGCATTTTCAATTGAGTGGATTCATAGATCAAAAAACATAATGGCTGATTTTTTAGCAAATGTGGCGCTGAAAAGATATGATATTACATTGGCTGGGGTGTCACAGATTGAGTTCAAGAAAAGGCCTGTTGTTCTTGATAATATTTATAGTTGGCAGGTCTTCAATGATGATACTGACCTCTTGAAATTCCTCAATTGTATAGATCAATATGAAGCCCAAGAAATTGACTTCAATGGTTTTGTTGAGGAAGTGGATGGGAAGCAAACAATGTTTGGAAGGGAGATCTTGTAGCTCAAAAAAAATAAGCTTCCTAAGGGCTTAGTAGCATTGGAGTGTCTGTATGATGGAAATGATCGGTCTCTCGTGAAGTAGACACCAGTCAGAAGAGAAGATATTGAAGAAGTTAATTTGGGGACTGAGATAGCACCAAGAAAGGTGTACATAGGAAAAAAGATAAGCCCTACAATTAGAAGAATGTCGATAAAGTTGCTGAGAAAGTATAAGCATGTCTTTGCTTGGTCTTATGAAGATCTAAAAGCATACAGGGAAGATTTGTTTCAGCATGAAATACCATTGAACCCTAATGCCAAACCATTCAGACAAAAGCAAAGACCCATAAATCCAACATTGGAGCCTAGGATGCAAGAGGAGTTGACAAAGCTCAGAGATGGGGGAATTATCAAACCAATCAGGCACTCAACGTGGGTCTCAAACTTGGTCCCTGTGAGAAAGAAAAATGGATACATCAGATTATGTGTGGACTTCAGAAACCTAAATATGGCATCTCTCAAGGACAATTATCCTTTACCTAATATGGAGGCTATATTGCATAATGTGATAGGGTGTGAGTTGCTGTCAATGATGGATGGGTTTTTAGGGTACAACCAGGTCAAGGTCAAAGAATCTGAGCAATATAAGATAGCATTTACAACTCCTTGGGGAACCTATGTATACATAAGAATGCCATTTGGTCTCACTAATGCAAGAGCAACCTTCCAAAGAGCTATGGATGTGGCATTGCATATTTAATCAATGATATCATGGTGGTGTACCAAGATGACCTGACTGCTTATTTGAAGAAGGCTGAGGATCATGTACAACATCTGGAAAAGGTATTTATTAAAGCCCTCAAATATGGTATTAGCTTAAACCCAAAGAAGTGTCATTTTGTAGTCATAGAAGGTAAGCTCTTAGGACATATTGTTTCAAAAGAAGGGGTTACGACAGATCCTGAGAGGATTGAAGCTATTGATAAAATTTCCTATTCCTAAAACTGTTAAGGCTATGCAGTCATTCTTTGGATAGATTAATTTTGTTAAGAGATTTGTTTCTAACTTTGTTGAGATCATTAAGCCCATATCAAAAATGTTGAAGAAAGGACAGAAAATGGAATGGACTGCAGAGGCCTTGGAAGCTTTTATATCTATCAAAAGGGCCATCAGGGAAGCTCTTGTCCTTAAATCTATAGACTTTACAAAACCTTTTCAGATATTTTCATTCGCTTCAATGCATACTATTGTTGCTGTTATGTTACAAAAGAATGATGATGGTCATGAACAACCTGTGTCTTTCTTCAGTAAGTCATTACAAGGGTCTGAATTGAAGTATGATATAATGGAAAAATAGGCATTTGCATTGGTAAAGGCTACAAAATCATTCAGACCATATCTCATTGGAGCAAAGGTGATTGCTTATGTCCCCCATGCAGCTGTCAAAGATATTCTGACATAATCTGAAGTGACATGAAAAAGATGCAAATGGATTAACAAGATCCAGGAATTTGACTTAGAGATACAGATTACTAAGCTAGTGAGAGGTCAAGGCTTGGCTAGGTTGATGGCAGAATCAAATATTGAAGCAAATCAAGTTTGTAATGTAGATGAAGGGATTGCAGTTGCAAGCATTGAGCACACTCCTTGGTATACTGATATAATACATTACCTTAAGTACATGAAGTTTCCAGAGGGATTGAGTGACAGCCAAAGGAGAACTCTAAGGTTGCAAGCATAAAAATATGTTTTCATGGACGAAGATCTATTTTGGAAGAATAGGGATGGTATACTGTTATTGTGTTTGGATGAGTCTCATGCCAAGCATATTCTAAGTGAAATTCATGAAGGAGTTTGTGGAGGACATTATTCAGCAAAAACAACTGCACACAAAATTCTCAGGGCAGGTTACTACTGGCCTAAGGTTTTTAATGATTCTTTCACACATGTAAGAAAGTGTGAGGCCTGCCAGAAGTTCTCTGGAAAGCTGAAGTATCAAGGAGCTTTGCCACTTCGACCCTTGCAGGTTGATGCCCCTTTTCATCAATGGGGAATTGATTTCATTGGAGAGATACATGAAAAATCAAGTGGAGGATACAAGTGGATACTGGTTGCCACTGATTATTTTACCAAATGGGTAGAAGCAATCCCAACTAAACAGGCTACAAGAAAAGTGGTGACAAATTTCTTAATGGACAACATTATCACCAGATTTGGTGCACCACTGAGGTTAATCACAGATAATGGGATGTGTTTCAAGTCAGATGAATTTAAAAGCTTTTGTGACACATATGGCATTACTATTTCTTATGCAGCTCCTTACCATCCACAAGCTAATGGTCAAGCTGAATCTAGCAATAAGAGTCTTTTGAAGATTATAAGGAGGACATTAGGATAGAACAAGAAAGCCTGGGATTCAAAATTAAAACTGGCTGTGTGGGCTGATAGGATTACTATTAAGAAGGAAATTGGAAAATCCCCATTTGAATTGGTGTATGGAGCACAAGCCAGGATGCCTTTGCAGAATTTGTTGCCAGTCTACAGGTTTGTTCTTCAGGAAGATTTGGATGTTCCTGAACCCATGCAAGAAAGAGTGGAGCAACTAGCTGAACTTGATGAAATGAGGAGAGTTTCCCAAAATCGAAACATGAAGTTACAAACACAGATGAAGTATCTATTTGACAAGAAGGAAAAGGATAGAAAATTTGAAGAGAATGACTTGGTGTTGATGTGGAATGCAAGATGTTAGGAGAAGGGAAAACATGGTAAATTTGAAGCTTTGTGGCTGGGACCTTTTGTTGTTGTTGGAAAGAAAGGTGAAGATTCATACTATCTACAGAATATGGCTGGTGAAGATCAGGAGTTTCCTGTTCATGGGAAATTCCTGAAGCATTTTTTCTCTTGAGCAATGCAGAGGATTGAGGGTTGCCAGTGCATGGACAACTCTTATTTATCCTCTTTAAAATTATTTTCCATGCACAGTAGTTTAGGATTTTGGTTCATCTCCATTTTACATTCACTATCCTTTCATTCCATCATGCTGCACTTCATTTCTGTTCACTGGTTCATCATTTTATGTTTGGCCTACTCACCCAAAGATCTAGATCCTTGCAATGATCTTACTATCATTCATCCCTAGACGGAGCCACTATTGGAACTATAAAATTCTGATGATTTTACATATTGATTTTACCCATGCATTTTCCAAATTGAGTCCTACCTTGAGCACATTTCTTTTCTTCATGACATTTTTTCCACATTTTGCCTATATTTAACCCAAAATCCATTAGGTCATGCACTTTTCAAGTTGTGGTCTATATCAGCATAAGTCTATCTTGGTCTCCCCGACCCACAATGCATTTTTGCTAACATATGTTTGTTGCAGGCTTGTCGGCATGAGTTCTTAATTGTCACAGTTATCGACATTTAGCTATGGAAATATATCGACATGAGATGGCCAAGATCTCCCCGATCCATTTTTCTGATAAACATCTGTGTTGCCTATCTGCAAGATGTTTCTGGTGTCATGGCGATTGGTTTTCATCTACTAGTGGCTATCGGCAGGACATACACGTTGTTTTGGCGATAGAAAAGGTTCCTATTAGCATAGGTTATACCGTCAGAATGAGGTCTCTCTGAGTGCCTTATGTCTCACTGACCGGTATATGGAGATGCATCAGTGAGAGTTTTTCCTTCGATGAAGCGTCTTGGCAAACTCACCTAGTCTTGCCGACTGGTGGCAGATGCATATACATATCGGCAAAAGATTTTCCTCAGGGTAGCATCTTGGCGAGTGACCTTTAGTCTCGCCGACATCACATATGGGGTTTCGCTTCGGCCAAACATAAGGGTCTTCGATGAGTGGTCACGGTGAAGTATATATGTCTCACCAACGGAGCATAAAAAGGTTTCTCTCAAATGGCCTTTAGTGAGAGGTTAGTTGTGTCTCGCCGACCGGCAGCATAAAGGGATGTGATATCGGTATAAGTTAAGGTTCTCGATAGGAGGTCTCGGTGAGTAACCTTCGGTCTCACCGATGGAAAATGATGAAGGACCTTGTCGGCGAGAGTATGTTCTTGTCTTAGCACCTCAAAATGAATAAAGGGCTTTCGGTGAAACATGATGTGGTCTACGTGAGGTCTTCCCGATATCACAGAGCTACAACGAAACACAAAGGGAACATGCGGATGCTTCTTGTCTTCGGTGTAACAAGCAATATGTTATAGCAACATATAGTTTGATCGTGGGGGCTCTCGTTGAAACATAATGTAGTCTACAGGACATCTCCTCGACTCAAATAAGTCATGACAAAAGCAAGTAACACCAAGCGGAGCGATTAACAATTGAATTTCCTTTGGCATAGCTATACGATATGTCTCACCGACTGTTTTACTGATAAATAACATAAATTCAAATACTGTGGCTGACATGTGAATGTTCAAATACCGTTGCAGGCCGACTTGATTTGAGCCCAAATTCGTTGGATGGCCGACATGGAATTTCAATATGATTTATTTTCTTGATGCTGGTGTATAAATAGGCATTTTGTAATTGCAAAATGGGGAGCTATCATTTATTCGATATACAGTAGGAAAATTAGATGGACACAATACAATAAATTTATCAAATCAGAGACTATGGTGCATGTTTTCAAAATGGAGGTATTTATGAAAGTCAATTGATGTTGCTGCACATTTCTGATGTCAATTATCTATTGAATTCAATGAAAAATATTGCTAAGTTGTCTCCAAGATTGGTGCTTTCTGGTTGTTTAAATTGACATAACAAGTTTATGTTCGGTTTATCAATGCACATTTGTTGTATTTGTGTGATTAATCAATTAGTTCTTTCAAGCAAAGATTAAATCCTTTTAGTTGATCACAGTAATTAGAGAGTTTCATCTGGATTATTAAAGTAGAGCTTAGTAGTTATAGTATTGCATGTTTATACAAGATGTAAATAGAATATCTGCCAGATAATTTGAGTTTTCTCCAAAGAGTGTTGCTCATCTTGATTTCACTTGACTTCGTATACCCAATAAGGCACTGATCTTTGCAATTTCATCATTTGGATTCATTCAGTTTCTTTATATCTATTAATTAACCATTTTAGGATTTAGATCAGAAGATTGCTATTGCTATCAAGTTTGATTTTATTTGTTCACTTCCATCTGCCATTGTGGACAAATCACTGAATGAAAGATAATCATAAGTGCATAAAGTCTACTTCATTCATAAGGGTACACCCACCTAGGTTTAGCAGCACCTGAAGAGTAGAAGGTTGAATGCTTTTAACCTTGTCTGTTACCCTGAAACGTATCAAGAGATTGGCAGCCTCTTGAGGCATCTTGCCTACATTTTTGAGAGCTAACATGTTCTTTCCACAGTTGAACTTACCAAATCATTCAACCTTGTGATTAACTCTTCATTCTATTTTTTGTTGTTTACAATTACCCCCATTAAATTTTGTTGAGTGCCAGGAGAATGTTGAGGAATTAGTGGAGGAGTTTGTTGTTGTGGTTGTTGAGGATTGTTAGGAGGATTTTGAGGTTCATTAACATCTCCTACAAATTAATCAAATGAATATGAAAAAAAAACCTAAAATTACCTATTTAACAACAAATTCACAAAAAAAAAATGCATACTCAAGTTTGACCTCCTCGTCAATGTGGTGACATCCTGATGATTAAATTTCAATAATTCAATGAAGAAATTGCAACTTTAGCTCCTTCGAAAATGCGAGCATGCAAATGTAGGGTTTCTTGGCTGCGGACAACAAAAAACATAGTGAAAATGAAATGATGTCATTTTTTTGTTTTAATAAGCTATAACATGCTCACGTTATAATGTGAGCATGTTATAGGCTCGATGTGATCAAGGTTGTGGTTCGATCACACCAAGCCATAATGTGCTCACGTTATATCCTATCAAATTATTTTTGAAAATTTGGCCACAATTTGGCCCCCCATATTTTTGCACCCGCCCCTATGTACTTCTCCAAGATACCATCTAATCCATATGAGGGGAAAAGATGTGGAGAGGACAACCTTTTGGTGTCATTATGGAAATTTTAAGTTTTTTGTCATGCCTTTTAAACTCACCAATGCTTTAGCTACATTCCAATCATACATGAACCATATATTCAGCAAGTTGCTTAGAAAATTTGCTATGGTTTTCTCTAATGACATATTGATCTACAACAAGACATGGAAGGAATGCTTAGAACACCTAGACATATTTTTTTGGAATTTTGGAGCAACAATCCTTCTTTGCTAATTTGTCTAAATGTGAGTTTGAATTATCTAATATTATGTACTTCCAGGTCATGTTATAAGTTCCAAGTGTGTTCAAGTAGATCAACAGTATAAGATCCAGTTGATTGTTGATTTTCCTCCACCTACCAACCTAACTTAGATGAAAGTGTTTCTTGGATTATGTTACTATTATTGGAGATGTTTGAATGGATTCTCTCTATTGGCTTCTCCCTTGACTGATTTGAGAAAAATGGGAGCCTGTGTATGGTTTGAAGATGTTTAAAAAGATTTTGACAAGTTAAAGGAGTTAGTGACTTCATGCCCTATACTTTCCATTATTGATTTTTCATGACTCTTTGTTGTTCAATGTGATTCTTTTGAAGAAGGAATTAGTGATGTCCTAAGCCAAAGATGACATCCAATAGATTTTGAGATCATAAAATTGAGTGATTTAGAGAAGGGATAATCCATATATGATAAGGAAATGTTGGAAATCATGCATGCATTGGAGAAGGTTAGGCAATTTACTTAATTTGTGGGAAATTTTATGTGAAGACTTATCATAATAATCTCAGGTTCTTTTTAGAACAATTCTTTTTTAATGATCTCCAACAAAATGGGTGAGAAATTTGCATTCTTATGATTTCAAATAGAGTACATGAAGGGCAAAAGAAACATGGTAACTGATGTAGTTTCTAGAAATCCTACTGTATTCTCATTATTTATCCTTTTTGCTGATTGAAAGGCTTCCATAACTGTGAAGTATGCCAAGAATTTTTTTTTTGATGACATCCTTGAGGAGGTTGTGAAAGATGACTAGTATGTGGCAATGAAAAGCTTGATATTCTATGAAAAATAGAGTCCTTTTGGTACTATAGTCTAAGGTCAAGGAGGAGGTTTTGAAACCCTTTCATGATACTCCAATAGAAGGAAATCAAGGATATTACAAAGCATACAATAAAATCCATGAAAGGTTTACATATAAGGAATTGAAGGAGGATGTCCATAAGCATATTATAGAATTCATTACTTGCCAAAAAAATAAGGGAGAACATATTTTTCTAGCAAGCTTGCTTCAACCACTACTAATTCCTAAGTAGAAATGGGAGATCTTTTCCATGGACTTCATTACAAGCTTACTCAAGGTGCAAGGTAGAGTTTGTATTTATGTTTTGGTTGATATATTGATGAAATATGTATATTTTATTGTTATTGCTTCAAATTTCAAGTCACCTCATGTAGCAGACATATTCTTCAAGGAGATCTTCAGATTACATGGCTTTCCTAAGAACAGTGTTTGTGATAGGGACGCCATATTTCTTTGTTCCCTTTAGCAAGAATTATTTCACTTGATAGGTACAAAGCTCACACGTAGTATCAACTACCATCCCCAAAATGATGGACAAATAAAGATAGTGAATAAGTAGATCAAGGGGTACCTGAGGAACTATACATTAGACCAAAAAACTACATGGATCGAATGGATGCACCTAGGTGAATTCTGCTACAATACCTCATACCACATGTCTATTGGGATGCCACCTTATATGGCTCTATATATTCACGATGCACTATCTTTTACTAAATTACTACTTTCAGATAGCAAGGTACAAGCAGTAGGTGACTTGATGGGTCATAGTCAAGAGATATTAAGGGCACTAAAGGCTAATCTATATCAAGCACATAACTAACATAATATTTATGAAGATAGGAAGACAACAAAGCAGTCCTTTGAGGTGGGGATTTGAATTTTTTGAGATTACAATCATATGAGATAACTTATATTAAGAAGGGTGGAAGTAAAATAATCTAACCTTGATACTATGGACCATATAGAATTGTGAAGTGAATAGGAGAAGTGACCTATGAGTTGTAGTTCTCAAAAAAATAATAGGATTAATAATGTTTTTCGTGTGTCTTGTTTGAAGAAAGTCCTAGGTCAACACATTATGCCCTCAGAGGAGTTGTCACCCTTAGACAATGAGGGTAAGTTGAACTTGATCCTAGTAGAAGTGATGGACACTGGCATCAAAAATTTGAGGAACAAGAGTATCACAAAATATCTAATTAGGTGGAAAAACCTACCTATTGAAGATGCCACAAGGGAATGGTTTGAGATTCTGAAGCATCCCAACTTGCTTTGGTTGAGGGAAATAAATCTTTGGGGGAGGACTTGTCATGTCCCCTTTGTAAATCAGGCATTAGGGGTTAGGGTTATGACTCGACACATACCCAAAGATTGTAGGATATGGGGGCATGTGCAGGATCATCATGGAAAAAATAGGCCCTTAAGTGGCAAAATATTCAGAAAAATCAGAGTTAGGCAACTTGACGTAAAAAATTGAGTAAGTTATCTATATTATTTCAAAAATATGTAAGAATAGAATTTGTAGTAAATTGAATGTAGTTTCTAAACTACTAGGTTTATTTAAAAAAAATACTAGGTTTATTTAAAAAAAAAACTATTTGGTGAAAATTTGAAATTTCAATGTAGTAGTACTTAAATTTCAGGGAAAAAAATAAGAAGTAGGTGTCTGTCTAACCACCCTAACCATAATAAAATGATAATATTTTTTTATAAGATTTTAGATATAAGTAGAGGACTCATGTCCCAATGTGATGCATATTTTTTGTAATTTTTTTCCAAGTAAATAACTAATTATGAATTTTATATTACAAATTTTAAAAAATATAAAAAATTGTATGTCTTACCACCTTAACATGGTCACAACTTCATGAAATTCAATTTTTTTTTTTTTAATCCTATAGTATGCAAACCATAGAATGTGGCACATGTTTTGGATTCAAAAGATGTGCTACTGTTTGAAAACTATAGATGTTTTTCAATCAGCCTATCAATCATGACTTTAGTCGTAATTCAAATATAAAATGAATACTAATTATTTATTAAATTCAAAGTAAAGCATAATCTATATCGGTGGAAAGCTGAGAATCTCCTTTAAAAACCCTTTTGTTTCATCAATTTTGGGTAAAAAAAAGTTGTCAGCCACACATCCTACACATACCCATCATATTGCCACTTTTTGGCCCATCATGATCCTACACATACCCAGGAATCGAGGGTGTATAATGGTGCATCCCAAGATAAAAAAGAATGATGAAAAGGGCTTAATGTGTACAAAGGCAAGATAAACGATAGAAATACTATAGTGTGTGGATCGACAAGAAATTTTGCATTGTGACATGTGGGGATTAATTTTAAGCCTTGGTCCCATTTTGGATCTTGGTCGGTCAACTTGTTAATCTTTTGGGAGGGTAGCATATAAAATATCGATCTTTTTGTATTGTAATGATCATGTTGTGTTACATATTTTTGGGCACTTTGTGTTCAGTCTTCTATGGAGGGAACCTATAAGAGACTGTGATCAATGGGTGGAATCCCATTGGTCATTGGAATTAGAGGATGAAAACCCTTTGGTTCTTTTAGAGCACTCTCATTCAAGGGGTGCTTTGGAGCATCAAGGATTTGTTGGGAGTCTAGCATTGTCATTGTTGTCTCATATTTGTAATTGTTTTGGTTGATGTCATAGTAGTTCATTGTTATTTTAATCAATACAATTTCTTATTGGTTTTTGTGAAAGTTCATTTTGTGTAAATTCATATGTTGATTTGTTAACTTAATTCCTTCTATGTGAGCATGATATAAATCTACAATTTAAACTTGTTTCTTGTTGTAAATTTTCTATTTTTCATTAATAATTTGAATTAAGACATTACAGAAAGATATATTTTTTTCCATTTTTTCTAATTGTTATATGGATTGCCATGTTTTTCTATATGCTAAAGTTATTATTTTTTTTAATGCTTTGTTACATATTCAAGTGCAAGCTAATAAAGTTGCACTTTGGGTAGCTCACTTACAAGTGCTGCTAGATCATTGGGGTAATGCCCCTCGTGTTTTTGCCATAGATCTTCCATCTCCCTTCTCTTGAGGACACTCCCTTCTCAAGGGCATCACTATGGAATTAGCCTATCTACTTGAGGAAACTAGGAGAATCACTCATAGGCTTCTGCCCTTGTTGTGAGAAGAGATCAAAGTTAGTGGTGTTGGTTGCAACCCACTCCTTGATGCTCTACTTCTTCATTGCTTGTAGGAGGAACTTCTAGATGGCTTGCAAGATGTGCTATTAGATGGTTTGATTCTAGTAAATTCTATCGTTTGACACTAGATATTTCGCCCGATAATGTAAATGAAGAAGAAGATAATAATTAGGAAAAAAATATAGATGGATGGAACCCTCCCGTGAACACTCAAACCCCACTGATGTATAGCATAAACAAGATAACTAGAATTTTCTTCCTCCTCCATTTACTCCTATTCTTGCCACTTAGCTCCATTTAGACTTTTAAGATATGATTATCTCCACCCATTTTTTTAATATATATAATACTTTAGAATAAAAAACACACTTGATAACACCATGACTTCGATAAAACCATTAAATTTCCATAAATCATCCAATTCCTTAAAAATGGAGATTCACGAAGTTTCTTATCGTACGTCAAAGGTTGTCGTTACATAGTGAGCATTGTCTACCTGGAAGTACACAAGATGACAGTCCGCATTCTTTCGATTTGAGAGCTGCCATGATTTTGTTTCATTATACGACTATCGATCTTCAAAAGATTTTATTTCTCGGAGGAAGTGCTGTGACAAATTAACATTCAACATATTCGACGCTGCCTTGATTTTGTTTCATTATACGACTATCGATCTTCAAAAGATTTTATTCCTCGGAGGAAGTGCTGTGACAAATTAACATACAACATATTCGACGCTGCCAGGTGTAAAAGTACACTTTAAGGATATGACGCTGCTGAAACTTCCGTCCATCCGGGAAGGCACGGGGTGCAACTCCAGCTTTTCCACAATTGAATTCCATCTTTTCAATCATCTCCCGCATTCACAAATTGATTTAAATAAGCCTTTCATCGTCGTGAAGCGCAAAGAAGAAAGCCAGAAGAGCCGAGTCAGTTATCTTGTCTGTGGAGAAAGAAGCAGCAGAAGCTTTTAATTTGCTTTCTTCGCTCTATTATCTCCTCACTGTTAGCAATGGCCAAGTATTTTTTTCCTTCATGCTCTTGCTTCTCATCCTCTTCAACTCCTGAGGATGTTGCTGGGCCTTCCACCTCAAAGCTTCCACAACCTTCCACTACCACAGAGACTGATTTTATGAGTTTTCTACATAGAGTCAATGATATTAGCCAGGTTAACGATCTGATTCATTTTATCGAGAAGCTGTTAAATAACAAAGTAAGTTATTTTGGTTTAGAGACATTAGATTTCCACAGTCTATTATGATAAGAGTGCTGTTTTTTGGATTTAACTGTGTGCAGTTTATTTCGATTTTTGAAACTAACATTTCTGCAGTGCAACAATTTTGAACGTATCATTTGTTTCAAATTTTTTATAATCTATATTTTGACTTATTGTTTTTAGATTGTGTGTGATTTTTTTTTCAAAATTTTGGAACACATTATGTGATTCATTAATTATCAAGATGTTAGAGAGTTTAAAAAAAAGAAAGATAAAACCATGAAATGTGATCCAAAATGATGAAGAAAAAAATCACACACAATTAAATTCATGAACAGAAAATCTAATATCATTAATCTACACTTTACCTTCCAGTTTAGACCTACCATGTTATATTAACTTTATATAGCAAACTTAGGTACCTGGTTTATATCAGGTTACTGCCAACCAGACACTCGTTTGATGTTTAAGGCAGCTTTCTTCAGTGGAATGCTTTTTTTATTTACTTGTATATTTAAGCCATTACCTTCTCTTAAACTGTATTTCTATGTACCTTATAATTATTTTAAAAGTTTGCATTTCTATGTTTTAGTTTCATTATAAGCTTTATACTGAACATAGCTTGCCACTCTACTTCACCCTGAATAATAGGTGTCTTGTGTTCTCACATGCAGTCAGACAAGAAAGATGAAGAAGCATCAATAAGTCCTTATATCAAGGATGGCCAAACATTGCTGGAAACAGTAGAAAAACACATTGACAGACTTCATGACAAGGTTAAATTTGCATCTGAGAACTATAAATTTTTAATGAATTTTTAATGGGTGGTGAAGTATTTATTAATTATGGGATGGATTAACTCTAAACATTCTTTATTTACTTCAAATTATAAGAGATGTGAATTTACATATTAATGGAACTACTTACATTGTTTGTTTGTGCAGCAAGATTTCAAGAATACAGTAAGTGTAGAGACAGAGAAAGTAGTTATGAATTTTCTCAAGGGTGCTGGGAAAATTCATTGGTTGCTAGCAGCATTTTCTGTGGTGGGATTCGCATTAGAAAGATATAGTCAGATGTCCAAAAACTATCGAGAGTGTTTTGAACTTCTCAAAGACATGTTTAATCTTGCAAAGCATATTGTGCGGTTGAATGATCAAATGCCAGAGCAGAAGCATAAACTAAACGAGGCAGTCCAATGCATTGTGGTGGGATGTGCCATGTGTGTTTCCCAATCAACAAGGACAGATTTTTTTAGGTTAGTTCAATTATCTATTTAATTTTATTTGAAAGTCATGTTTAGTTTCTGCAAAATATGAACAATTCAATTTTACTCTAGTTGAAATGGTTAGCACTTTCACGATGTTTTATAACTTATTGTCCAAGTTATAATATAATTATTTGAAATAAAATATTTAATTAAGAATCAAAGAATATTGTTTTATAATGATTTTAATTTTGTTTTATAAAGAATCTTTATATTTTAAACAATAGATAAATAAAGATAAGATAGTGACAAGTCTTTATCATTGGAATATACTTGATAGAAATTGTTTAAAATTGCATGTACTTTGAAACTTAATAGTGATAGATTTTTGTTATTTTTGTGTGTGTTGTTGTGGGTTTTTTGGACTAACTTGATAGTGGTAGATTTGTGTTATTTTTGTATGTGTTGTAGTGACTTTTTTGGGCTAGCCCTCTTATAACCTTTTGATTGTGTGTAATAGACCCTCATCCAAACTGCAAGCAAATCAAGAGTTGAACCCATGATCTGAGGTACCTAAAACTGCAACTGAGACCAAGTGAATTAATCCTAATGATAGTGTGTTTTGTAATGTTAATTAGGGAAGGTTCACCTTTGTAACATGTATTGCACTAAGGATAAAATGATTATAATCTCATCTTGTATCCTTTATTCATAATCATTGATCTTGATAAATTTTTGTTGAATAGTAGATCCAAAAAACTTAAAATACAAACAATACAAGAATAAAAAATCCGAAAACTAAGTTAAACAAATGTTTGTTGACTGCCACATAGACCAGTTTCCATTTCCACTTTCTCCTTTCTCTTTCTTGTCTATTCAAAACCTGCTTTTATCCACAGGCTTCTCCACGAATTTTTAGAAGACTCTGTTTCCTAATTGCTTTTGGCAAGGGTATTGACAGTGCACCCCTTTCCTTACTATGTTCACAAAAATTGGTAGTTCATTTTCCCCTCAAATTGGATATTTCTTATTTAATTTAATGCACTTTATATGCCTTCCACAGTTCATTATCAAATTGGGGTCTTAAATTCCTTAAGATTCAGGTATTGATGCTCATGCCTTTAATCAAGCCCATTACTATTGGAGCTGTCATTCTGTTGGGTTGATTGAAGTAACATCTGTTTGCATTCTTTTATTACCTATAGTCTGCACAGGAATCGCAAGGTGCCAAAGCACCCTGTTTCACATAATAAAGTAATTATAGTTTCCGAGATAAGAATTGCTATGAGGTAATATTAAAATCTTAGATTAGGATGTAAAATTTATGGTCTATTTTTTAATGTCAAATTTAATTTTTGAATTCTTTGAAGGTTTCTTACTGCTTCCGTGAATGCTGAGAGTTTGCAAGATTTTCGAGACAAAATAAATCGCTTATATGCCGATCTCACATTGTTGGCTGTAACTGAGATAGAAAGCAGACAACCAAAGATTGCTCCCCAGTCTCAAGAGTTCTATGCATACCAAGAGCGAGGTAAGGCCATCCTTCAAAAGGTATTTTTATTTTATCATCTCTTTCTTGTTATATTGACCAAATCCTAACATAGTCTTGCTGCAAAACTTACAGTTGGAATCCAGAGCGGACTGGAAAGTGTAATTCAACTCCTTGATTTGAATGCACAGGATGAATTACCGATTGCTGTGGTTGTGTACGGTCTTGGGGGAATTGGGAAAACTACACTCACGGATGTTGTTTATGCACGGATTGACCTCAAAACTTATAAACATTGTAGAATTCATATGGATCAAAATTGTAACAAGAAAGATCTTAAAGTCCTCCAGCAGCAAATTTTGTATGGACTGTTCCAACAGAATGTGGAATTGACAGACTGTGACCAAGGTCGAGGAATGATTTGGTCGCTTTGCAAAAAGCATCCCAATCAGGCTTTATTTCTCTACATTGACAACGGTCTGAAAAATACAGATCTCAAGCAACTTCTGCCTGAAGACTTGGGCAGTTGCCTTCCACCCAGAAGCAGAATACTTGTCACTACTCGAAACCTACACGAGACAGACATATTCAACGGCTAGGAATATTCAACGCCAACAATATTGTGTGAGTTCTCTTCCACAGACACATGCCAGAAAGATTTTGTTGAAGAAAGCTACCGATTACAATGATGAAAAGAATATTCACGACCTCCTTGAGCTGTGTGGTGGTGTTCCGCTTCTGCTGGAAATAGCTGGTTCACAACTGGCCATAAGTAGGAGAAATACTATTAATATAGTATTAGAATTGCTTAGAGAAGGGGAGAAGGTTGAAGAGGAAGATATCAGTGACCGTATGATTGATTTTGTATACCACAGATTATTACCACCTATGAAAGAGGCTTTTCTAGATATCACATCCTTCTTTCATGATTGGCCAACTAAAAAAGTGGCCTACATAGTTGGAGAGGAGGAATTCAGAGCTCTAGAAGATGCTTCATTCATCAAGACATCTGAAATGGGTACAGTAACTGTTCATGACATAGTTCGAGCAAGAGGAAAAAAGATGTCAGAGCAAAACAGAATCACAGATACCCAGACTTTATTAAAATGTTTGAAAGATGAAGAGGTATGTCATGCTTACCACATCTGTTCTCAATATTATGAAAATGCTTTTTTTATTCACAGTCATAATGAAATGTATGATTCATTTTCATGCAGAAACTCAAGAATTTAAAAGGTATCCTTTTAAATGAAGAATATGAGCAACCTCCAATCGAAATAAATGAAAATCATCTAAATTGTATGAGTAATTCCTTAAGAGTGCTATCTTATGAAGGATCACAAATAATATTCAAGGAGAAATGTCATAAGCCATTTAAACAGCTCAGAAACCTTGCAATTCCTAGTAATGTTCCTGATTTACCAATGGAGTTTGAGAAACTTGGGCGTCTTGCCAGGTATAGAGGTCCATTCACGCAAGACATGAGTTTCTATGAGGTAAGATCTGTCTCTTTAGACCATATTTGTCTTTCAATTAGCTTTCATCAGATTGTATAATGACACTTAATCCTTGTTCATAATTTTGTGCAAATATGTAGCTTCCTCCATCCTTGCTCGCTTTCCACATTATAGGTTCTTCTGAGAATGGATTTGCAAATTCTAAAATTCCTTCCAATGTCACTCCGGCTTCCTCGGTTGTAAAATTGGGCTTTTCTGATTTGGAAAATATGCAAAGGTTACCAGATGGAGTGGATAAGCTATCAAAGTTAGATGAACTGTATTTAATTGATTGCCATCAGTTGAGAGAACTTCCTTCCAAATTGGGGGATCTCACCAATCTAACAAGGTTGTGGTTGTATCAGTGCCATGAATTGAAAGAGTTGCCTTCAGACTTTGGGAAACTTAGGAATTTGACATCATTACATTTAAGCGGCTGCTCTGCATTATGTGTATTGCCTTCCAGCTTTGGGCATCTCTCTAACCTAAAATGTTTGCACTTAGATTATTGTTCAAGTTTGGAAAAGTTGCCTTCAAACTTTGGGCAACTCAAAAACTTGGAAGAGTTAGATTTGAGCCACTGTTTTGGGTTAGAAGAATGGCCATCAAGCTTCCAAGGTCTCACAAATATGAAGAAGATGGTTTTGATAGGTTGTTCCATGAAGTTAAAAGAATCATTACCTCATAATATTAGAAGTTGTTCTATCATATTTGATTAAATATTATTTTCAATGATTTACCCTTCAATTGTTATTTTTCAGAGGGTTTTCTAATTTTTTATAAAATTTGTAATAGCACATGGAAGGTTTGTAATTTTTAGATGGCTTCCTATTTTTTATTAATATTAATTTTTAGTATATTTAATTTATTTTAAAATTTACATTTACTTGTTCTTTTAGTTTAATTAACACTCATTTTAAATTACAAATTTGTAAGTTTTTCAAATAATACTTTATTATTATGAAAGAAAAATATTTCTTTACAATGTAAATCTATGTCAATATAATAAATGCATATAAATGAAGTATAAATGAATTTAGATTAATTTAAAGAAGTTGGGAAAGGAAAATGTGGAATCAGGGTTATTTTTGAAAACTAAATGTGAAGGAAATGTATACTTAGATTTTGATACAAGGATGGAATATGAATGTTTATGACTTCAAGAAGCATATTGTCACAATATAGAAAATTAATGACCTCCACATATAAGCTATTTTCAAAATTTGTACAAATTTGAAACTTTATGTGGGTCAATCCCATAGTTCAAGATTAATCTTGTGCAAAAAATATGATCTCTTTAGTATAATTCTAACTTTGTTGAATGAATGTAGGTTGTTGTGATTCTTGTTCTTTGTCGACATGGTGGGATTGACAATATTTAAAAATTCCTTGGGATAAATTGTTGAATTGCAAGGGTTCATGCTCTCTTTAATCACCCTCCTTGAAAAACTAACTTTGCAACCTTGTCTATCAGTAGATTGCGAGTAAGCAATGTCCTAAACGTGAATGTGAATTTTGATGCAAGTAGTGTTCCAAATCAAGATGTTCCTAGGAATGCTTAAAATGTTTGAATCATCTAGGATGATTCTTAGATGTATTTTAGCTTTCAAATTAATGATTTTAAATACTAAAACATAATGAATAATTTCCCAAATATGTATCAAGTTGGCTCCCAAAGTCTAATGGAAAGGGGTGGGATTTGGTAATTTATTTGAATTTTGGGATATATCCACATTATATGGTAGTGCAAACTAGCATGTTATTGTCAAAACCAAAATATTTTGGCAGAATAACAACAACATTTGGGCCATAAGAGTTGAACAATTAAATCCCTTGCAAGTTTATAAAAAAAAAAGTGTGTAAAACAAAAGACAAGAAGGGATGAACACAATAGATGGATGAAGTATCTCACAATTAGATGTACATTTAATTAGTGGTGAAGGAAAACAACCTACCACCTAGATTAATGGTGAAGGAGTCTACAAATATGCATGTAATCCCACTAATCTAAATTTGGTGGCATGCAACCTCCATGCAACTCTAAGTGAAAGAGAATACCTCAACAAGCTTAAATCCAAATATAGGAGTAATCCAGATGAAGTATATGCATAAGAATAGTCTACACTAACATGCTCCCTTAACCATAGGTTAGGTGGGCACAATAAAATCAGATCCCAACAATTAGGCCTAATGAGGTACCAAAATCCAATGCAATCTCTCATAAAGCAAAGAAAGTGAGAAAAGCCAAAGGGAAAATAATCCTCCTCACAAAAGAGAGAAAAAAGAAGAGGAATAGAAAGCCCTGGCCTTTGACCTCCCCCCTCTACCCCTCTCCCTGCCACCACCAAGATGATGATGCTACTGAAGTAGACTACACCCCAAAGAGAGCTCACTTTCTCTTAACAATAGGTTTGGTGAAAATGTCACCAGCCTACTTTTAAGACTAGAAAAATACTAAGTTGGGGTAAGTGTTAAGAAATAATGCATCATAACCCAAAATCTTAATCCATTTCCTACATAACCCCATGAGAGATAAACATGCATGCAAGAAACCATAATGCATAGATCAAATAGACAAGCCACAAGATAAAACAAGATGTACCCTAGGAAAACCCTCAAGAGGGAAAAACCCAATCTCCAAAAGCATCCATACTTCATCTATTATTCAACAATAAAGCATACAAGAGTTACAATGAATACCTCTGAAGTATCAAAAATTTCCAATGCATCCTCATGTGTCCAAGCATGAATCCACACATCCCATGCCATGCTTCACATATGCACTCCTCAAAAAGACTCAATAATGACAACCCACTCACCCAACCTACCTTAACCACTAAACAAGTGCTTTCTTTTAGAGATTCAAGATCATACAAATACAACCAAGTGGTAAGATAAAACCATGTGAACAAAAAACCACTAATCCCTTATTTAATATTGGGTACTAAGTTTTTACTTTTTTAAATATTTCCCCAATATTAAATTATTATCACATGTCTCACATATAATAATACAATGTTACAAACAACATAAAGTGGTCCCCAAATAATTACCTAGTGTGATTAACCACACCACCTAGGTGCATCACAACTAAATAATTATTTAAATACAATATTAAATAATATAACATTTTATCCAATGGTGTACAAAACCATATCCCAACATTCTCCCACTTGTTGTATATATTGCATAAGGGATCAATCAATGAAATACATCATCATATCCATACATGAAGCCACATGAATATCCATCATGCTCTCATGCTCCATCAATATACCTGCAATAAAACCAAGTTCAACCACCATATCAAGCAAGAACTCTCATTCTCCAATGTGCCACCTATGGAAGAAAAGGAACATGCCAAGGTGAAGATGCACCAATCTAAGAACACAAGCATCAAATCCAAGTAATAACAAAGGCTCCAAATAAGGTGTTGTCAAGTAAAAACCCACATGATCAGAAATAACATCCACAACACATGCTAATACATCCAACCATCCATACATCCTAGGTATCAACAATATCAATAAACTCATGCCAACAACATATGCAACCCATAAACTGCAATCAAGCTCCCTATATCAAACCTATCAATGAAGAACATACATATTTAGGAACTCCCATTGCATAGGTAATGTCAAAGCATATCATCTACCAATCAACACTATATCAAGGTGTAATAAATAATCAACAATGAAGTACTAAGAACAATAAAAATGATCCACACATGCAACCCAAATAACTACATACTCTCTCACAATATGTTGCCACCGTCCTCCCAAATCATATGAACATGAATCTCTAGGAAGGAACCAAATAATGAAGAGATAAAACCTATAAACCAAAACATGCCCTATGAACACCTCAAAGTGCAAAGCTATGTCAAGTATGATCTCCTAGCAACCCCAAATGAGAAGCCTCAACAATAACCAAAGCAACTTTCAATCTCTTAGATCAAACAACATATGAATAAATGCTAACATGGATGTAAGCCTCCCTAACCAAGAAGATAAAACTCAAAGTAACCATTCCCAAAACTAAAAAATCAGTCCATTAACCATCTCCTAAAATCCTCATCAATGAATCATAACATAAACTCAAATGCATAAGTAGATAACCATGCTAAACATCTCTCAAAATGAATCCTTCAGAACTAACTATCCATATCTCAAGATCCATATCTATGCAAGACAAAGCAATATAAACTCATGCTAAACAATCCTCATATGAGTCTCCAAAACTAAATCACAATGAATCAACTCATTCCCATGATAAATCAAAGCACAAAACATAACACATATGAAAGAAATAATGGGAAAATACCTCTCAAATGATAAACCATCAAGTAGAACAAGAGTGGGGAATGAGAATGATCCTCCAGGATAACCAAGTCATCATGAATCACTCCAAGAACAATCTCCTCTATCGGTCCATCATGAACTAACATCCATATCCAAGTGAAGGCTCTTCTATCTTCCTGTCGAAACCTCCAAAGAGTAATGGCCTGAAGAAAATGTCTCTAGTAACAAGAGAACTCCAACCTCACCCACGTCTCCAAGTATCCATGAGAACCTATAACCAATCAATACATGCCAAAATCCAAATGCAACATAACACCATCATTAAGTAATCAAGCAAATGATCATGTACTCAATACAAAGAGAACCACCAAGATCAATGCCAAAGCTCCAACCATAGAAGCAAGAACCTATCATGACATCATGATCTAATCATCTCCTCCTAAAATATCACATACACCAATGCCATCTTGATTTCAAGAGAACCCATATCATGCCAAAACTCTAAGCTATCATCAAGAGTAAACCATGGCATAATATCAAACACACTCTAAACCAAGAAACCACATCTCCAATCACATGAAGATAGCCATCTCCTCCATGAAGATCATCCAGATCCACACACACTCAATTGGAATCCCAACAACTCTATAGAACAAGTGAAATCAAGATCTCCAAACCAAGAAGATACATACAACCACCATCAAACCATCATAAACCAATCCAACACCACCAAGTCATCACTGTTAAAAGTTCCCACTGAAAGTGTATAAATAATGCATGTACCAAGCTATCATGACATCATGATCAAACTACATGCTACAAGTCCCATCAACTAACTAATCAGTTACTCTAACCATCCATCCTCTCATCCCAAAGCATCATACCAATGCACAAATGACCATAGACAAGGCCAACTAACAAAGTCTATAAAAACAATGAATCAAACCTGGTGGATATAGACTGTCCACATCCAAGTCATACCACTACAATCAATAGGCTAGACAAACCTACCAATCACATAACTCATAGATCCCAAACACTGAGACATGCAAACTCATCATCACATTAGTAACCCGCAAACCAAGATATCAAAGAAGATAATCATGTAAACATCAAGACTCAAACACCAAATCAACCACATATTTTATTTACCAAACATTTCTACAAATGAGTAACCATAGTCAAGGAACCATACAAGCATCTAGGAGATAGAAACAACCTCCTAATACCAAACCATAACACCACCAAACAACCACATATATGATCACATAATGCCAATGCATAAATGTACTTGCATACCCATGACACCATAACCATAGCCATCGATGTACCTACACTCAACTATGACCCATGTGAGATTCAAAGTCTCCACTCATGTCAATTCATGTCCTCAAAACCGAAGACAACTTGTGTACCTATCACCATAAAAGTGCAACTCTAAATCCCCTTGTAAACCTATACCAAGAAGGACCAAACTAATAATTGGTTGTACCATCATAATTATCATATTTAAAAACATGTACTCCCTCAAGGTTTTGCCTCTTGACTCCACTATTACAGAAACATCAATATATGATTTAAGAAACAACTAAAAATTGCTTATAAATGACTAAACATGGTCACGTCACCATTAGTAATTTATTGCCAGTCATTTATAACACGTCCAGATTGATGACTAAACCATTTTTAGTCATTTATTGGTTGTTTTGATTGATCGATTTGGTAGTATATTTAGTCATTAATTTTGTCATTTTTTATTTACTGATATATTTAGTCATTAATTTAGTCATTGATTGTTGTTAACTAGTCACTTATTTAGTCATTTTTATTCACTAATTTATGTCCATTGGTAGTGTATTTAGTCATTAATTTTAATCATCATTTTGATCAATTTGGTAGTTTATTTATAAAAAAATCATTAATTTTTATCAATTGGTAGTATATTGATACATTGTTTATTAATTGTATAATCATTATATTTATTCATATATTTAGTCATATTTATTCACTAATTTATGTCAATTGGTAGTATATTTAGTCAATTGGTAGTTTATTTAATTATTTTTGTTCATTGATTTCTGCCTAAAGTGTTGGAAATGCGACAATGCTTTTGAGGTTTAAACATAAAACATAGAAAAACATAATCAATCTTTCATTTGCAAATAATGAAACATATATTAAGAAGGAAAAAAACTAAAATTTTATTGAAAAATGTGTCTTTGCTTTGAAAAATGTGTTACAAAGTGTGTTTCTCAGTGTTGTGACTAAGAAAACTGAGTTACAATGCCTTTTTTGGCTTATAAAGCTCTAAAATAGATTAAAAAAACACTAAGATCCCTGAACAACACATTCAAACTATTGCATAAAGCAGTGGGCCAAGCTGTCTAACAACTAGTACATGATAAACAACAACTATGTCATTTTTTTCAAATATTTTAGTGGCCACCGTGTGAAGGTCCCTTCTTTCTCTTTTAGACAAATAGCTCCATCTATTTTGTCTTCATAAGCAAGGGGTATGTTACTTGTGACCTTTAAAATATTTACATTTGCATCTCCTATTCCTTTCAATTTGACTCCATGTACAATAGATAGTGAGTGAATCTACCCAATTCCCACAACAACACCATCAAACGGATCCAACACCCCAACTTTATCCCCTTCTTGGAGTTTATCAATACATTTCTGCAAAAACAAAAAAAAATACACATTATATTGAGATATAAAACATTTGATAAATATTTTTAAGAAAGTAGAAAATAACGGTAGGAAACTTGAAACCATGCACCTAAAAAAGTTGTTGCATTAAAATTTTTAATGCAGTAGCTTTGATCTATGGATATTTTAATGCAGCTTTGATAGGAAACAAAGATAATAAATTTTCACTCCAGTGAGAGATACTATAACATATCTATGATGGAGTGTACTATTGTCATAAGACCTTCAACAATGCCAAATTTATCATTAATCACCTGAAAAGGAAAAAAAGATTTTAAAATTATGTCCAGAACACTAAATTTTATTCTCAAGTAAAAATATAGTGTTTTCATGCGTAAACATTAAATACATATGAAATTGTATGATTCAAGTATTTAACATATTCTTACAAACCTTAGCCAAAGGAGCCAGGTAGTTAGTGGTACAACTGGCATTTGAAACAATGTTCAAATCAGATTTGTACTCGTCCTCATTAACCCCAACAACAAACATTGGGGAATCCTAGATGGGAGCTAAAATGACTACTTTCTTAGCACCTTCCTGAGAATGACCAACAAGAAGAAAAAATTTACTATTTCCTGCTAAAGTAAAGAGTCACTTAAAAATAATTAGTTAAGTTCAACACTCTTGCATCAATACAAAGAAAATTATTTTAAAACTTATTATTAGAGATAACAATTTCATTAACATCCAAGGTATAGCCTGTGGGATCTATGAAACATCAAAATGAAATTATATGAATTGAACCATAATGTCTACACATGAACTGCTGCTAACTTTAAGATAATCTAGAATCACATTCCTAATTCTAGAACAACATTAATGTAACTAACTAGTTGCTTGAAAAAAATATCCAATACCTTATATAATAAAAGTATTAGAGACATGATATTTCCATGGTCCATTACTGTGCAATTTTTTTGTATCAACAAATCACTTTTTGTGATCCAATCATCAAGATGAAGAAACCCATCTACCAAAAGGATCCCGGAATGATCCAAAATGCTGATATGAAAACACACTTGCACATAGTCTTCTACCAAAAGCTTGCTAATTCAAAATTATTATAGGTCAAAAATGACATACCTTCAAGTGTGCAACTGCTTTCTCTTTATCAGTAAAGACTCTTGTTGATTCAACTACATACTCTGCACCAACCTCACCCCAAGGAATTTCTTTTGGATTTCTAAAGAATTGAATTGGATTAGACATGTATATAAATATGCATAACAACACATCAAATAAAAGGAAAAAACTCTGACCCCTGTAAACAATTTTCTCATGAAATATCTCATGGAAGCTTATCATTGGACATTTAAAATGACTTACCTACAACCAAATAAAACTACATGTGTCACCAAAAAGTAAAGTTTTTTCATCCTTGACCTTCAGTTCATTTTTCTTCCACTGGCCATGGACACTATCATATTGGAACATATAGGTCTGAATGTAACATAAACAAAGAAAAAAATGACGAGTACTCACAAAATTTGATTATGCCAGTAGTCAGTAAATGAAATATATAAAGTCTCATAATAAAATTCTTCATTATGGAAACTGCAAATCCTTTTAGGAAAAAAATTATCAAAAGAAAATGATCAAAATTTTCCAAAAAATATCTCTATCCTTTACAAAGCTATGATAATGTCCACAAATTCACAGGTGCATTTTTAATTGGTGTGCATATTGTCTACATATAGGCCCTTGTAAGGCTCTCTAAAAGATGGATTAGTTCACACCCACAATTAGTTTGGGTTTCCTATGCAAAACATTTTGGCAATAGTTACGTATGTTAATTAGATCAGATTCATACCCGTACACAAATCTCAACTACAATGGTTGTCATTTTGAAGGAGTTTGCATTATTTGTATAAAAAGGTTCTAATTTATAATTATGTCTAACATACTTGAACAAAGACATTTCCTAGAAATATCCATAGATCAAAGTTGTTGCATTAAAATATTTTTTTATTAATGTTGATCGATAATATTTGTTTTGAAGTCCTTTATTTTCCATACTCGGGCTATGGTTTTGAAGAAATGTTACACTTTTTAGTCTACATCAAATTTTACTTGCTTGTCAGATACTAAAAATTAGCCAAATAAATGGAAAAGGGGGGCCATGGTAAATCTAGATTGACCAAAGATGTGAGTTGTAACATTTTTGGAGACTGATTTAATTACTAAAATGCTTGATGCTGAGATTATTGAGAGAAGAGTTGATCCTAGTTGTACCATTACTCTATAGATGAGCAAAAGAAGGTAATTTACACAATTTATTAACAATGGAAGATGTAAAATATTGTAGTGTCCCCTTTTTTATTTGAGTAGCAACACTGAGTTTGTCAATAGTTAGATGGGAGAGAATTGATTTAGTTCATGTTGGCAATTAGAAAGGACGAGTCTTTCAGTTGGAACTGGGGGATTGAGTCTTCTTGTTGAGGTGGATTGGTCTACCATTTAGGTAGTTGAATTAATTAAAATAAGGATGTTGCATTCATAACTTTATGTACCTATAATTATTCTCAGCAAAAATAGGTAGTGATGGGTCAGTTAGCTATTGTTTGGTTACAATAGATGAGCATGCAAATTTAAGAGAGTATCATTTGGTATACATGCCTCTTTTTCCAAAACAAAACCAACTCTCAAAATAAATCATGGGTTGAATAAAAAGTATTCAATACCCTCAATTTCAAGCACAAATTCTACAAAAGGATCATGAAAGAACAAAGTAGCTCAAAGTAACAAAGCCACAGTATTTACAATGTCTAACTTTTACTGTTGAAAACTCATTACACCTACGCCCTTGAAATCGAATGTCGAGATATATGTAAGAGGTAATTGTCTATACTTGTGGCACTTAAAGATGAAAGAAAAATATTGTCTTACTAGCGCATCAATAAAGGTACTGAAAATAATGAATTTGTTTTGTTGACTCGGTTGGATTTTGACTAGATAGACTATGAAAAGGTTGTTGAGAAAATTAATATTATAATTTTTCTAGAAAGATAAAGAAAATATTAAATATAATGCTATGATGGACAATAACAACTTGTAACCAAAATTTTCCACCATTTCTTACAAAAGATTAAATAACTTCTAGTTGACATGAGACATTTACCACAACATGAGGTCTTTTGGTCAATGTTATTGCATGTGCTATCATGTCAATACCCCCAAAAACCTAGTAGAATTAATCCATATTAGTGCCAAGATAATGCCCATAATGATCTAGACCTAGCTTACAAAAAGAGATTTTAGGTGGTGCATCAAAACAACATTTAATACAAAAAGAAAAATTTATCATATAGATCAATATTACAATAATGAAAGACAGTCCTCAAAAATTTCAATAAACTTTCAATCAAAATATAAAGTTACCATTATTTTGTAGTCCATGTTGAACTCGACAACAATGCCATTTATTATGCTAATTGAAAGAATTCAACAATAATACATGTGATTTGGTCACATTATCCCTTAAAATAAAACTTCAAGTGGTGTGTTTATTTCAATTATACATCAATATATATTATACATAATTTTACCATTTGGACAAAAAAGAAAAACTCAACAATAGAAAGACTGAAAAAATACATAGAAATCATTTACTAAAATTTAAACATGTGAATATATATCTAACTTTAGAAAGTTCTCTTCACATAAAGCATAATAGAAAAAGTGAAAATCAATCAAGTTCCAAATTTTTATCTATGTGCTTCTAATGTGCTCATTAAATTCAAAAACAGAAAATCTAATATCATTAATCTACACTTTAGACCTGCCATGTTATATTAACTTTATATAGCAAACTTAGGTACCTGGTTTATCAGGTTACTGCCAACCAGACACTCGTTTGATGTTTAAGGCAACTTTCTTGAGTGGAATGCTTTTTTTATTTACTTGATATCCATACTCTATCCCCTTTGAATTTGTATATTTAAGACATTACCTTCTCTTAAACTGTATTTCTATTTATCTTATAATTATTTTAAAATTTTGCATTCCTGTGTTTTAGTTTCATTATAAGCTTTATACTGAACATAGCTTGCCACTCTACCTCACCCTGAATAATAAGTGTCTTGTGTTCTCACATGCAGTCAGACGAGAAAGATGAAGAAGCAAAAATAAGTCCTTATATCAAGGATGGCCAAACATTGCTGGAAACAGTAGAAAAACACATTGACAGACTTCATGACAAGGTTAAATTTGCATCTGAGAGCTATAAATTTTTAATGGGTGGTGAAGTATTTATTAATTATGGGATGGATTAACTCTAAACATTCTTTATTTACTTCAAATTATAAGAGATGTGAATTTACATATTAATGGAACTACTTACATTGTTTGTTTGTGCAGCAAGATTTCAAGAATACAGTAAGTGTAGAGACATAGAAAGTAGTTATGAATTTTCTCAAGGGTGCTGGGAAAATTCATTGGTTGCTAGCAACATTTTTTGTGGTGGGATTCGCATTAGAAAGATATAGTCAGATGTCCAAAAACTATAGAGAGTGTTTTGAACTTCTCAAAGACATGTTTAATCTTGCAAAGCATATTGTGTAGTTGAATGATCAAATGCTAGAGCAGAAGCATAAACTAAACGAGGCAGTCCAATGCATTGTGGTGGGATGCACCATGTGTGTTTCCCAATCAACAAGGATAGATTCTTTTAGGTTAGTTAAATTATCTATTTAATCTTATTTGAAAGTCATTCCTTACTATGTTCACAAAAATTGGTAGTTCATTTTCCCCTCAAATTGGATATTTCTTATTTAATTTAATGCAGTTTATATGCCTTCCATAGTTCATTATCAAATTGGGGTCTTAAATTCCTTAAGATCCAGGTATTGATGCTCATGCCTTTAATCAAGCCCGTTGCTATTGGAGCTGTCGTTCTGTTGGGTTGATTGAAGTAACATTTGTTTGTAGTCTGGACAGGAAACGCAAGGTGTCAAAGCACCCTGTTTCACATAATAAAGTAATTATAGTTTCCGAGATAAGAATTGCTATGAGGTAATATTAAAATCTTAGATTAGGATGTAAAATTTAGGGTCTATTTTTGAATGTCAAATTTAATTTTTGAATTCTTTGAAGGTTTCTTACTACTTCCGTGAATGCTGAGAGTTTGCAAGATTTTCGAGACAAAATAAATCGCTTATATGCCGATCTCACATTGTTGGGTGTAACTGAGATAGAAAGAAGACAAGCAAAGATTGCTCCCCAGTCTCAAGAGTTTTATTGTAACGCCCCGCCATGCAAACCCCAAAGGATCTAATAACAACGAAACAATTTTTTTTTTTAAAAGAACATAAGATTGTATTTAAGTATTCCAATATAACAATGTATTAAGCTGCACGACTAATTCTATTGGGGTACACGAGGTGACATTACTATACTAACCCATAACAACGATAATAGATTAAACCATAATTAAACAGTTACATAAATCCATTCATTCTCATATCATCATTTAAAATATCCATTAACAGTAACCATATTAGTACCATAAGTACATATGACAATAAATGAAATTATAAAGATATAAAGTGTTACATATTTCGACAGATACAACTCAACATAACCAACTATAACAAGTGAAAGTTCCTAAATAAATACATGGCCTGAATATACATTACATCCATAAGATAGTACAATACAACTGTCTAAAAATACATCACAATAACCACATATACAAATTACATCAAGGTCATCCCAACACACATGGGAGATGATATATCAATAATGAATTACATCCGAAGTGTAAACATCCATCTGGAACATAAGAACACTGGACCAACAACATTCGCCAAAACCCTGCAACAAAGATACATCTGCAACTAAAAAGGGAACCCAACGGGGTGCGAAGCACGTTCCACCCAACCACCCCCGTGTTGGGAGTAGAAAAGGAAGGATCCCTGACCAAGCACGTCTAACACTAACAAAGACTAACTCCAAATAGACAACTTAATATCAAAGATCATATAGAAACCAAGCAACGATAAAACCAAAAGGCATAACAACAAACCACTTCTGTACAAAGCAACAGACCACTTTCCAAAAATTACAACAAGGTCCACAAAACACAACATCAATAAAACTCAAGACATAATATCAAAGACTACTTCCAACAATAACCAAAGACAAATCAATAAATCACTTCCAGAGGACTTCAGTAAAACAACACAAACAGAATGTTAGAGGAGAGTGTCATCGCATGGCTTAACATGGATTATCCAGACATCCTATCACAAGGTGCCGCCTCCATCTCTACATGGATTCTCCAGACAACCAAGTTAAGGTGCCGCCTCCATCTATGGTTCTCCTGACAGCCTATCTCAAGGCGCCACTGATAGGGTTACTCATGCAGAGTCGTTAACCTTTCGTGAAGACAAGGCAACGACCTTGCCAACCACGACCTTCTCAGTCCCCTTTAGTCTGTGATAGCACTAACAGGCGGACGAAGCTTCACAATTATCTTATTAATGTTTAATCCCTACCCACGATTAATTTCTTAGGTTATCACTGATTACTCTAACTCTACGTGGGTTACCCTGACAACCCCTTTGTGCGTCAGACCCCCACTAGAGCCACTCTCTCTAGACACTCAACACATAAATAACCAACTCAATAGGATTGCACCACAAGAAATACTGAACCAATCAAATAGTTCATCTGCGAGGATTAACCATCTCGCCCACAATCATATGAAACATAACCACAAACGGTACAATCCAAGAGAAAACTAAATCATAACCATGGTCAAAACATAGACCAAGCATCAAAATACGAGATCACAACTAACATTAGTATCCCACCTCTGGAAGTCCTAAACACATCTTAGGTTCCTATAACCAGACAAGTTAACTCTAGGGTTTTCCCTCATGATCCAAACCCGAATTAAAGAAAATCAAATTAAACATAATGAACAATCACAATAGTACATAACTCATAAATCAACGCCAAACAAACTACAAGCACAATAAATTTCACCAACTTCATAAACCAATACTTGAGAAAGTTCGATTAAATCCAAAACACACAAGATATTCCCACTTCATACAATTACACTATAACATTGAATCTTTTAATTTTTACTAATCAATTTAATAATAATCACATAGCATATTCCTAATCTTTTCAATTTCACTATATTATGCTAACTTGTAAAAATTATTATTATAATGAATTTACAATCCCAACATATATATAAAATCAAATATTAAAAAAAAACTTCCTTATATAATTTGGCAATTAATTTATTTATATATATATACTAGATAATATATAATAAATATATATTAAATAATATATAATATATATATATATATTAATATATATACAAATATAAATATAAAATAATTCACAAAACGCATAAATTAAAAAAAAAAACTAATTTAATTAAAACTAATTAAAAAAACAACCAAATAAAATTTTAAAAAGGCCCGCATTGAAGCCAGTGCCCACACTATGGGCTGTGGGGGGGTATGCAGCCCCCACTGGCTGCGCCCAGCAGCCTCGGCTGTTGTGTGCAGTCAGTAGTGACTGCGTACTGCAGCCACCACTTGGGGCCCGTGGACGGTACGGCTGCGGCCGGCCGTCCACCCCCCACAATATAAAATTTAATTTTTAAATTTAAATTTTATTTTATTTTACATTTCTCTTATATATACAAAACTTATATTTAATAAAAGAAAACGAATTGCAATAATAAATCAATTTTGCTCAGACATTATTAAAGTATATATATATTAAACCCTAATTTGTACGAGAATACAGACGAACAGTAACAGCACACAACATTAATTAAATATATTTTATCTAATATCTTCAAAATATTAAATCTGTAAGATAAATGTATATTCATTCAAATGGTTTAAAGAAAAAATATATATATAATTATATATTTAACCAGAGATTTAGAACAACAATATAATAGCAGATTTTATAATAAGCCTATTACAGATCTAATATGCCAGATTCAACCTTCAATCAAAAATGATTTTTATTTAAAAAAAAACAATAATTTTCACTACTAAACTAAAGAATTTCAACAAGATTTACTAATATTTTTAACAGAAGATTCAAGGGTTTCATACGAATAAATTTTCAAATCACATAATTTCATTTAATCAATTTTTGAAAACATAGCAACCAGATTTGTTTACAAATCAACAAAGTATTAATAATTTAAAAAGAGAAAACCTGGAGTCCTTCGTCTGAAGAAGAATCCCTTCTGTAGCCTCCTCTCGATCTCCTCCTGCCGCTCTCTTCTCCAATCTAACTTTTCTTCAAAACCACAATAATTTTACCCAGAAAAACACAAAACCCAAAACTGTATTTTCTTCTCTTTTCTTTTCCAGATCCAAACAAAGAGAGAAACTTCTGTGTCTCAATAGTTTCCTCATAAAAATAATAAATCAAAAAAAGAAAGAATCCATAAAGCTCTTCTGCTTTCTTTTCTCAAAAATCCTCTTTCCTTATTGGTCTTTTTTCCAACTTTTTAAAAGCACAACTTATCTACAATTTTAATTAAAATAATTTATTTTCCTTAAGATATTATCTACACAAGATTTGCTAATTTAATATTAATAAAAAGATAATATTTAATTATCCTCATCAATATCAATTTTAAATAATTATTTACATTTTCAATTAATTAAATCACTTTTTAATTTACAATATATTTAAATTTAACATTTTACTAAATTACAATTAAATCAAATAACAATGCAACATTAATTAATTATTTTATAAAATAAGATTAATTAATTAAACGCTAACCATAAATACAATGAATACTCAACAATCAAACTACACAACAAGGATAAAACTTCAGTCATGACACAACGACTCACAATAGACGACGGACTTGGGACGAGGACACTTCCAAACCTACTCCCTTTTTCAACATTTTACCTGTTGGGAAAATTTAATGCTCACCCTGTCCTACTGAAGCAGGTGGAATCGAAACTTATTCCTGCAATCCTGCATACCAATAAATGTCAAGTAACACATGTTTATATATATAATCAAACATCCTATCGTGAGAAGGAATTGCAGCATAGCAGGACACTCGTAAACGAGTGGTGCTACATTGTCCTCTCACCTAAGCTATGCTAACAATTACAATATCAATGATGAAATAACATTCTAAACAAACTATCATAAGATAACATGATTACTTATCAACTGCATCATAATTTAATTCTGAAAATCAACTAACATCATCAACCACAATGTCATATGAAATAATCATGTCCTCAAGTGTTTAAGCATAATCACCAACTGTCTACTAATCAAACCACCAAACCAAGCAATAATAGCATCATCACAGTATCAAACCAACGCATAGAAAATAATAAGTCTAAACAGTATGAGGGGTATTACATTTATGCATACCAGGAGCGTGGTAAGGCCATCCTTCAAAAGGTATTTTTATTTTATCATCTCTTTCTTGTTATATAATTGAGCAAATCCTAACACAGTCTTGCTGCAAAACTTACAGTTGGAATCCAGAGTAGACTGAAAAGTGTAATTCAACTCCTTGATTTGAATGCACAGGATGCATTACCGATTGCTGTGGTTGTGTACGGTCTTGGGGGAATTGGGAAAACTACACTCGCGGATGCTATTTATGCACAGATTGACCTCAAAACTTATAAACATTGTAGAATTCATATGGATCAAAATTGTAACAAGAAAGATCTTAAAGTCCTCCAGCAGCAGATTTTGTATGGACTGTTCCAACAGAATGTGGAATTAATAGACTGTGACCAAGGTTGAGGAATGATTTGGTTGCTTTGCAAAGAGCATCCCAATCAGGCCTTATTTCTCTACATTGACAACGGTCTGAAAAATACAGATCTCAAGCAACTTTTTCCTAAAGACTTGGTCAGTTGCCTTCCACCCAGAAGCAGAATACTTGTCACTACTCGAAACCTGCACGAGATAGACATATTCAACGCTAGGAATATTCAACGCCAACAATATCATGTGAGTTCTCTTCCACAGACACAGGCTAGAAATATTTTGTTGAAGAAAGCTACCGATTACAATGATGAAGAGAATATTCACAACCTCCTTGAGCTGTGTGGTGGTGTTCCACTTCTGCTGGAAATAGCTGGTTCGCAACTGGCCATAAGTAGGAGAAATACTATTAATATAGTATTAGAATTGCTTAGAGAAGGGGAGAAGGTTGAAGAGGAAGATATCAATGACCGTATGATTGATTTTGTATACCACAGATTATTACCACCTGTGAAAGAGGATTTTCTAGATATCACATCCTTCTTTCATGATTGGCCAAGTAAAAAAGTGGCCTACATAATTGGAGAGGAGGAATTCAAAGCTCTAGAAGATGCTTCATTCATCAAGACATCTGAAATGGGTACAATAACTGTTCATGACATAGTTCGAGCAAGAGGAAAAAAGATGTCAGAGCAAAATAGAATCACAGATACCCAGACTTTATTAAAATGTTTGAAAGATGAAGAGGTATGTCATGCTTACCACATCTGTTCTCAATATTATGAAAATACTTTTGTTATTCACAGTCATAATGAAATGTATGATTCATTTTCGTGCAGAAACTCAAGAATTTAAGAGGCATCCTTTTAAATGAAGAATATGAGCAGCCTCCAATCGAAATCAATGAAAATCATCTAAATTGTATGAGTAATTCCTTAAGAGTGCTATCTTATGAAGGATCATAAATAATATTCAAGGATAAATGTCATAAGCCATTTAAACAACTCAGAAACCTTGCAATTCCTAGTAATGTTCCTGATTTACCAATGAAGTTTGAGAAACTTGGGTGTCTTGCCAGGTACAGAGGTCCATTCACGCAAGACATGAGTTTCTATGAGGTAAGATCTATCTCTTTAGACCATATTTTTCTTTCAATTAGCTTTCATCAGATTGTATAATGGCACTTAATCCTTGTTCATAATTTTGTGAAAATATGTAGCTTCCTCCAACCCTACTCGCTTTCCACATTATAGGTTCTTCTGAGAATGGATTTGCAAATTCTAAAATTCCTTCCAATGTCACTCTGGCTTCCTCGGTTGTAAAATTAGGCTTTTCTGATTTCAAAAATATGCAAAGGTTACCAGATGGAGTGGATAAGCTATCAAAGTTAGATGAACTATATTTAATTGATTTCCCTTAGTTGAGAGAACTTCCTTCCAAATTGGGGGATCTCAACAATCTAACAAGGTTGTGGTTAGATCAGTGCCATGAATTGAAAGAGTTTCCTTCAGACTTTGGGCAACTTAGGAATTTGACATCAATATATTTAAGCGGCTACTTTGAATTATGTGTATTACCTTCCAACTTTGGGCATCTCTTCAACCTAAAATGTTTGCACTTAGACTATTGTTCAAGTTTGAAAAAGTTTCCTTCAAACTTTGGGCTACTCAAAAACTTGGAAGAGTTAGATTTGAGCCACTGTTTTGGGTTAGAAGAATGGCCATCAAGCTTCGGAGGTCTCACAAATATGAAGAAGATGGTTTTGATAGGTTGTTCCATGAAGTTAAAAGAATCATTACCTCACAATATTAGAAGTTGTTCTATTATATTTGATTAAATATTATTTTCAACGATAAATACCCTTCAATTGTTATTTTTTAGAGGGCTTTCTAGTTTTTTATAAAACTTGTAATAGCACATGGAAGGTTTGTAATTTTTAGATGGCTTCCTATTTTTTATTAATATTATTTTTTAGTATATTTAATTTATTTTAAAATTTACATTTACTTGTTCTTTTAGTTTAATTAACACTCATTTTAAATTCTATTTTTGTAAGTTTTTCAAATAATACTTTATTATTATGAAAGAAAAGTATTTCTTTATAGTGTAAATCTACGTCAATATAATAATGCATATAAATGAAGTATAAATGAATTTAGATTCATTTAAATAAGTTGGGAAAGGAAAATGTTGAATCAAAGTAACTTTTGAAAATTAAATGTAAAGGAAATGTATACTTAGATTTTGATACAAGGATGGAATATGAATGTTTATAACTTCAAGAACCATATTGTCACAATATAGAAAATTAATGACCTCCATGTATAAGCTATCTTCGAAATTTGTACAAATTTGAATCTTTAAATATGTGGATCAATCTCATAGTTCAAGATTAATCTTGTGCAAAAAATATGATCTATTCGGTACAATTCTAACTTTGTTGAATGAATGTAGGTTGTTGTGATTCTTGTTCTTTGTTGACGTGTTGGGATTGACATTGGGTGACTTCAGAATAGTGGTTTACAATTTATATGAGGAAGGAAATTTCATTTTTTTCCTTTTCCCCAAACTCAAGGGGTTCGGTCGAACCCAATGGTTCGATCGAAACTCATTATGGGTTCGACCGAACACCTATGTTCGGTTGAACCATTGGTTCGACCGAACCCACATACCCTAGATTAAAAAAATCATATTTAAATGGGTTCGGTCGAACATGGGTTCGACCGAACCCCCTTACATATGACAAAAAAACAAAAACTCTCATTTCGACTGTCATTTTCACTTTCTAAAATTACCAGTTGCTTTCCCTACATGCGGCGAACCGAGACCGTGACGTCGAGCAAACTGATTTCTTCTTTCCAGCGAACACAACTTCAACTTGGTCTCTCCAAACTTCATCAACCTGACTTGCATAACGAGCACCAGGTACTTGAAATTTGAATTTTTTAGAGTTTAAAATGCATTTATATGTTAAATTTCAAAACCCTAGATGCAATTTTTTTCAAATTTGTTGAATTCAAATTGGATTTGTTTGGAAGTTTTTAAAGTGTTTTCAAATTTGTTGAATTCAAATTGGATTTGCTTCCCCATTTTGCATACATTTTTATGTTCTACGTGTAAATGAAATATGCCTTCCCATTTCAGCAATCAAAGCTATGGATAGCCTACTCCTAAATGGAAAGACCAAGTGAAACATATATAAGAACTTAATAGCATATGGAAACAAACAATATAAAGTTATGAAGTTCAAATAGAACCACAAATTGTATCATTTGTAACATTAAAAATGTCCATCTCTACACATTTTTGGTGGTAGGTAGGTATTGCACAATAAGATAGAGGATGTAAACTGATTAAGACTTGGATAGTATTTTAAAAGGAATTTGAGGCGTGGAAACACTTCCCATATTAACCTATCAAGAGATAAATATGCAAAATAGATTTAATTTTAGTTACAAGAAAAATGTATAAATTATAAATTTATAACATAATTATGTACATGGGAAAATCCTCTTTGAAGAAAAATCCCACAACCAAAAACATGAACCAATTATATTATTTGATAATAATATCATTTACAATAAAATATTCATGTGCATACCCCTATAGTAGTATCATCAACATGTGATTCATATGGAGTAATTTCTAGTAGCATGATGATACCTATAAAATCATTATGCTTTCTCCATC
>VDFB02294289.1:0-35221 GCA_007258455.2 Sequoia sempervirens | reverse complement strand
TCATACTATCTACAGAATATGGCTGGTGAAGATCAGGAGTTTCCTGTTCATGGGAAATTCTTGAAGCATTTTTTCTCTTGAGCAATGCAGAGGATTGAGGGTTGCCAGTGCATGGACAACTCTTATTTATCCTCTTTAAAATTATTTTCCATGCACAGTAGTTTAGGATTTTGGTTCATCTCCATTTTACATTCACTATCCTTTCATTCCATCATGCTGCACTTCATTTCTGTTCACTGGTTCATCATTTTATGTTTGGCCTACTCACCCAAAGATCTAGATCCTTGCAATGATCTTACTATCATTCATCCCTAGACGGAGCCACTATTGGAACTATAAAATTCTGATGATTTTACATATTGATTTTACCCATGCATTTTCCAAATTGAGTCCTACCTTGAGCACATTTCTTTTCTTCATGACATTTTTTCCACATTTTGCCTATATTTAACCCAAAATCCATTAGGTCATGCACTTTTCAAGTTGTGGTCTATATCAGCATAAGTCTATCTTGGTCTCCCCGACCCACAATGCATTTTTTCTAACATATGTTTGTTGCAGGCTTGTCGGCATGAGTTCTTAATTGTCACAGTTATCGACATTTAGCTATGGAAATATATCGACATGAGATGGCCAAGATCTCCCCGATCCATTTTTCTGATAAACATCTATGTTGCCTATCTGCAAGATGTTTCTAGTGTCATGGCGATTGGTTTTCATCTACTAGTGGCTATCGGCAGGACATACACGTTGTTTTGGCGATAGAAAAGGTTCCTATTAGCATAGGTTATACCGTCAGAATGAGGTCTCTCTGAGTGCCTTATGTCTCACTGACCGGTATATGGAGATGCATCAGTGAGAGTTTTTCCTTCGATGAAGCGTCTTGGCAAACTCACCTAGTCTTGCCGACTGGTGGCAGATGCATATACATATCGGCAAAAGATTTTCCTCAGGGTAGCATCTTGGCGAGTGACCTTCAGTCTCGCCGACATCACATATGGGGTTTCGCTTCGGCCAAACATAAGGGTCTTCGATGAGTGGTCACGGTGAAGTATATATGTCTCACCAACGGATCATAAAAAGGTTTCTCTCAAATGGCCTTTAGTGAGAGGTTAGTTGTGTCTCGCCGACCGGCAGCATAAAGGGATGTGATATCGGTATAAGTTAAGGTTCTCGATAGGAGGTCTCGGTGAGTAACCTTCGGTCTCGCCGATGGAAAATGATGAAGGACCTTGTCGGCGAGAGTATGTTCTTGTCTTAGCACCTCAAAATGAATAAAGGGCTTTCGGTGAAACATGATGTGGTCTACGTGAGGTCTTCCCGATATCACAGAGCTACAACGAAACACAAAGGGAACATGCGGATGCTTCTTGTCTTCGGTGTAACAAGCAATATGTTATAGCAACATATAGTTTGATCGTGGGGGCTCTCGTTGAAACATAATGTAGTCTACAGGACATCTCCTCGACTCAAATAAGTCATGACAAAAGCAAGTAACACCAAGCGGAGCGATTAACAATTGAATTTCCTTTGGCATAGCTATACGATATGTCTCACCGACTGTTTTACTGATAAATAACATAAATTCAAATACTGTGGCTGACATGTGAATGTTCAAATACCGTTGTAGGCCGACTTGATTTGAGCCCAAATTCGTTGGATGGCCGACATGGAATTTCAATATGATTTATTTTCTTGATGCTGGTGTATAAATAGGCATTTTGTAATTGCAAAATGGGGAGCTATCATTTATTCGATATACAGTAGGAAAATTAGATGGACACAATACAATAAATTTATCAAATCAGAGACTGGTGCATGTTTTCAAAATGGAGGTATTTATGAAAGTCAATTGATGTTGCTGCACATTTCTGATGTCAATTATCTATTGAATTCAATGAAAAATATTGCTAAGTTGTCTCCAAGATTGGTGCTTTCTGGTTGTTTAAATTGACATAACAAGTTTATGTTCGGTTTATCAATGCACATTTGTTGTATTTGTGTGATTAATCAATTAGTTCTTTCAAGCAAAGATTAAATCCTTTTAGTTGATCACAGTAATTAGAGAGTTTCATCTGGATTATTAAAGTAGAGCTTAGTAGTTATAGTATTGCATGTTTATACAAGATGTAAATAGAATATCTGCCAGATAATTTGAGTTTTCTCCAAAGAGTTTTGCTCATCTTGATTTCACTTGACTTCGTATACCCAATAAGGCACTGATCTTTGCAATTTCATCATTTGGATTCATTCAGTTTCTTTATATCTATTAATTAACCATTTTAGGATTTAGATCAGAAGATTGCTATTGCTATCAAGTTTGATTTTATTTGTTCACTTCCATCTGCCATTGTGGACAAATCACTGAATGAAAGATAATCATAAGTGCATAAAGTCTACTTCATTCATAAGGGTACACCCACCTAGGTTTAGCAGCACCTGAAGAGTAGAAGGTTGAATGCTTTTAACCTTGTCTGTTACCCTGAAACGTATCAAGAGATTGGCAGCCTCTTGAGGCATCTTGCCTACATTTTTGAGAGCTAACATGTTCTTTCCACAGTTGAACTTACCAAATCATTCAACCTTGTGATTAACTCTTCATTCTATTTTTTGTTGTTTACAATTACCCCCATTAAATTTTGTTGAGTGCCAGGAGAATGTTGAGGAATTAGTGGAGGAGTTTGTTGTTGTGGTTGTTGAGGATTGTTAGGAGGATTTTGAGGTTCATTAACATCTCCTACAAATTAATCAAATGAATATGAAAAAAAAACCTAAAATTACCTATTTAACAACAAATTCACAAAAAAAAAATGCATACTCAAGTTTGACCTCCTCGTCAATGTGGTGACATCCTGATGATTAAATTTCAATAATTCAATGAAGAAATTGCAACTTTAGCTCCTTCGAAAATGCGAGCATGCAAATGTAGGGTTTCTTGGCTGCGGACAACAAAAAACATAGTGAAAATGAAATGATGTCATTTTTTTGTTTTAATAAGCTATAACATGCTCACGTTATAATGTGAGCATGTTATAGGCTCGATGTGATCAAGGTTGTGGTTCGATCACACCAAGCCATAATGTGCTCACGTTATATCCTATCAAATTATTTTTGAAAATTTGGCCACAATTTGGCCCCCCATATTTTTGCACCCGCCCCTATGTACTTCTCCAAGATACCATCTAATCCATATGAGGGGAAAAGATGTGGAGAGGACAACCTTTTGGTGTCATTATGGAAATTTTAAGTTTTTTGTCATGCCTTTTAAACTCACCAATGCTTTAGCTACATTCCAATCATACATGAACCATATATTCAGCAAGTTGCTTAGAAAATTTGCTATGGTTTTCTCTAATGACATATTGATCTACAACAAGACATGGAAGGAATGCTTAGAACACCTAGACATATTTTTTTGGAATTTTGGAGCAACAATCCTTCTTTGCTAATTTGTCTAAATGTGAGTTTGAATTATCTAATATTATGTACTTCCAGGTCATGTTATAAGTTCCAAGTGTGTTCAAGTAGATCAACAGTATAAGATCCAGTTGATTGTTGATTTTCCTCCACCTACCAACCTAACTTAGATGAAAGTGTTTCTTGGATTATGTTACTATTATTGGAGATGTTTGAATGGATTCTCTCTATTGGCTTCTCCCTTGACTGATTTGAGAAAAATGGGAGCTTGTGTATGGTTTGAAGATGTTTAAAAAGATTTTGACAAGTTAAAGGAGTTAGTGACTTCATGCCCTATACTTTCCATTATTGATTTTTCATGACTCTTTGTTGTTCAATGTGATTCTTTTGAAGAAGGAATTAGTGATGTCCTAAGCCAAAGATGACATCCAATAGATTTTGAGATCATAAAATTGAGTGATTTAGAGAAGGGATAATCCATATATGATAAGGAAATGTTGGAAATCATGCATGCATTGGAGAAGGTTAGGCAATTTACTTAATTTGTGGGAAATTTTATGTGAAGACTTATCATAATAATCTCAGGTTCTTTTTAGAACAATTCTTTTTTAATGATCTCCAACAAAATGGGTGAGAAATTTGCATTCTTATGATTTCAAATAGAGTACATGAAGGGCAAAAGAAACATGGTAACTGATGTAGTTTCTAGAAATCCTACTGTATTCTCATTATTTATCCTTTTTGCTGATTGAAAGGCTTCCATAACTGTGAAGTATGCCAAGAATTTTTTTTTTGATGACATCCTTGAGGAGGTTGTGAAAGATGACTAGTATGTGGCAATGAAAAGCTTGATATTCTATGAAAAATAGAGTCCTTTTGGTACTATAGTCTAAGGTCAAGGAGGAGGTTTTGAAACCCTTTCATGATACTCCAATAGAAGGAAATCAAGGATATTACAAAGCATACAATAAAATCCATGAAAGGTTTACATATAAGGAATTGAAGGAGGATGTCCATAAGCATATTATAGAATTCATTACTTGCCAAAAAAATAAGGGAGAACATATTTTTCTAGCAAGCTTGCTTCAACCACTACTAATTCCTAAGTAGAAATGGGAGATCTTTTCCATGGACTTCATTACAAGCTTACTCAAGGTGCAAGGTAGAGTTTGTATTTATGTTTTGGTTGATATATTGATGAAATATGTTTATTTTATTGTTATTGCTTCAAATTTCAAGTCACCTCATGTAGCAGACATATTCTTCAAGGAGATCTTCAGATTACATGGCTTTCCTAAGAACAGTGTTTGTGATAGGGATGCCATATTTCTTTGTTCCCTTTAGCAAGAATTATTTCACTTGATAGGTACAAAGCTCACACGTAGTATCAACTACCATCCCCAAAATGATGGACAAATAAAGATAGTGAATAAGTAGATCAAGGGGTACCTGAGGAACTATACATTAGACCAAAAAACTACATGGATCGAATGGATGCACCTAGGTGAATTCTACTACAATACCTCATACCACATGTCTATTGGGATGCCACCTTATATGGCTCTATATATTCACAATGCACTATCTTTTACTAAATTACTACTTTCAGATAGCAAGGTACAAGCAGTAGGTGACTTGATGGATCATAGTCAAGAGATATTAAGGGCACTAAAGGCTAATCTATATCAAGCACATAACTAACATAATATTTATGAATATAGGAAGACAACAAAGCAGTCCTTTGAGGTGGGGATTTGAATTTTTTGAGATTACAATCATATGAGATAACTTATATTAAGAAGGGTGGAAGTAAAATAATCTAACCTTGATACTATGGACCATATAGAATTGTGAAGTGAATAGGAGAAGTGACCTATGAGTTGTAGTTCTCAAAAAAATAATAGGATTAATAATGTTTTTCGTGTGTCTTGTTTGAAGAAAGTCCTAGGTCAACACATTATGCCCTCAGAGGAGTTGTCACCCTTAGACAATGAGGGTAAGTTGAACTTGATCCTAGTAGAAGTGATGGACACTGGCATCAAAAATTTGAGGAACAAGAGTATCACAAAATATCTAATTAGGTGGAAAAACCTACCTATTGAAGATGCCACAAGGGAATGGTTTGAGATTCTGAAGCATCCCAACTTGCTTTGGTTGAGGGAAATAAATCTTTGGGGGAGGACTTGTCATGTCCCCTTTGTAAATCAGGCATTAGGGGTTAGGGTTATGACTCGACACATACCCAAAGATTGTAGGATATGGGGGCATGTGCAGGATCATCATGGAAAAAATAGGCCCTTAAGTGGCAAAATATTCAGAAAAATCAGAGTTAGGCAACTTGACGTAAAAAATTGAGTAAGTTATCTATATTATTTCAAAAATATGTAAGAATAGAATTTGTAGTAAATTGAATGTAGTTTCTAAACTACTAGGTTTATTTAAAAAAAATACTAGGTTTATTTAAAAAAAAAACTATTTGGTGAAAATTTGAAATTTCAATGTAGTAGTACTTAAATTTCAGGGAAAAAAATAAGAAGTAGGTGTCTGTCTAACCACCCTAACCATAATAAAATGATAATATTTTTTTATAAGATTTTAGATATAAGTAGAGGACTCATGTCCCAATGTGATGCATATTTTTTGTAATTTTTTTCCAAGTAAATAACTAATTATGAATTTTATATTACAAATTTTAAAAATATAAAAAATTGTATGTCTTACCACCTTAACATGGTCACAACTTCATGAAATTCAATTTTTTTTTTTTTAATCCTATAGTATGCAAACCATAGAATGTGGCACATGTTTTGGATTCAAAAGATGTGCTACTATTTGAAAACTATAGATGTTTTTCAATCAGCCTATCAATCATGACTTTAGTCGTAATTCAAATATAAAATGAATACTAATTATTTATTAAATTCAAAGTAAAGCATAATCTATATCGGTGGAAAGCTGAGAATCTCCTTTAAAAACCCTTTTGTTTCATCAATTTTGGGTAAAAAAAAGTTGTCAGCCACACATCCTACACATACCCATCATATTGCCACTTTTTGGCCCATCATGATCCTACACATACCCAGGAATCGAGGGTGTATAATGGTGCATCCCAAGATAAAAAAGAATGATGAAAAGGGCTTAATGTGTACAAAGGCAAGATAAACGATAGAAATACTATAGTGTGTGGATCGACAAGAAATTTTGCATTGTGACATGTGGGGATTAATTTTAAGCCTTGGTCCCATTTTGGATCTTGGTCGGTCAACTTGTTAATCTTTTGGGAGGGTAGCATATAAAATATCGATCTTTTTGTATTGTAATGATCATGTTGTGTTACGTATTTTTGGGCACTTTGTGTTCAGTCTTCTATGGAGGGAACCTATAAGAGACTGTGATCAATGGGTGGAATCCCATTGGTCATTGGAATTAGAGGATGAAAACCCTTTGGTTCTTTTAGAGCACTCTCATTCAAGGGGTGCTTTGGAGCATCAAGGATTTGTTGGGAGTCTAGCATTGTCATTGTTGTCTCATATTTGTAATTGTTTTGGTTGATGTCATAGTAGTTCATTGTTATTTTAATCAATACAATTTCTTATTGGTTTTTGTGAAAGTTCATTTTGTGTAAATTCATATGTTGATTTGTTAACTTAATTCCTTCTATGTGAGCATGATATAAATCTACAATTTAAACTTGTTTCTTGTTGTAAATTTTCTATTTTTCATTAATAATTTGAATTAAGACATTACAGAAAGATATATTTTTTTCCATTTTTTCTAATTGTTATATGGATTGCCATGTTTTTCTATATGCTAAAGTTATTATTTTTTTTAATGCTTTGTTACATATTCAAGTGCAAGCTAATAAAGTTGCACTTTGGGTAGCTCACTTACAAGTGCTGCTAGATCATTGGGGTAATGCCCCTCGTGTTTTTGCCATAGATCTTCCATCTCCCTTCTCTTGAGGACACTCCCTTCTCAAGGGCATCACTATGGAATTAGCCTATCTACTTGAGGAAACTAGGAGAATCACTCATAGGCTTCTGCCCTTGTTGTGAGAAGAGATCAAAGTTAGTGGTGTTGGTTGCAACCCACTCCTTGATGCTCTACTTCTTCATTGCTTGTAGGAGGAACTTCTAGATGGCTTGCAAGATGTGCTATTAGATGGTTTGATTCTAGTAAATTCTATCGTTTGACACTAGATATTTCGCCCGATAATGTAAATGAAGAAGAAGATAATAATTAGGAAAAAAATATAGATGGATGGAACCCTCCCGTGAACACTCAAACCCCACTGATGTATAGCATAAACAAGATAACTAGAATTTTCTTCCTCCTCCATTTACTCCTATTCTTGCCACTTAGCTCCATTTAGACTTTTAAGATATGATTATCTCCACCCATTTTTTTAATATATATAATACTTTAGAATAAAAAACACACTTGATAACACCATGACTTCGATAAAACCATTAAATTTCCATAAATCATCCAATTCCTTAAAAATGGAGATTCACGAAGTTTCTTATCGTACGTCAAAGGTTGTCGTTACATAGTGAGCATTGTCTACCTGGAAGTACACAAGATGACAGTCCGCATTCTTTCGATTTGAGAGCTGCCATGATTTTGTTTCATTATACGACTATCGATCTTCAAAAGATTTTATTTCTCGGAGGAAGTGCTGTGACAAATTAACATTCAACATATTCGACGCTGCCTTGATTTTGTTTCATTATACGACTATCGATCTTCAAAAGATTTTATTCCTCGGAGGAAGTGCTGTGACAAATTAACATACAACATATTCGACGCTGCCAGGTGTAAAAGTACACTTTAAGGATATGACGCTGCTGAAACTAACGTCCATCCGGGAAGGCACGGGGTGCAACTCCAGCTTTTCCACAATTGAATTCCATCTTTTCAATCATCTCCCGCATTCACAAATTGATTTAAATAAGCCTTTCATCGTCGTGAAGCGCAAAGAAGAAAGCCAGAAGAGCCGAGTCAGTTATCTTGTCTGTGGAGAAAGAAGCAGCAGAATCTTTTAATTTGCTTTCTTCGCTCTATTATCTCCTCACTCTTAGCAATGGCCAAATATTTTTTTCCTTCATGCTCTTGCTTCTCATCCTCTTCAACTCCTGAGGATGTTGCTGGGCCTTCCACCTCAAAGCTTCCACAACCTTCCACTACCACAGAGACTGATTTTATGAGTTTTCTACACAGAGTCAATGATATTAGCCAGGTTAACGATCTGATTCATTTTATCGAGAAGCTGTTAAATAACAAAGTAAGTTATTTTGGTTTAGAGACATTAGATTTCCACAGTCTATTATGATAAGAGTGCTGTTTTTTGGATTTAACTGTGTGCTGTTTATTTCGATTTTTGAAACTAACATTTCTGCAGTGCAACAATTTTGAACGTATCATTTGTTTCAAATTTTTTATAATCTATATTTTGACTTATTGTTTTTAGATTGTGTGTGATTTTTTTTTCAAAATTTTGGAACACATTATGTGATTCATTAATTATCAAGATGTTAGAGAGTTTAAAAAAAACAAAGATAAAACCATGAAATGTGATTCAAAATGATGAAGAAAAAAATCACACACAATTAAATTCAAAAACAGGAAATCTAATATCATTAATCTACACTTTACCTTCCAGTTTAGACCTACCATGTTATATTAACTTTATCTAGCAAACTTAGGTACCTGGTTTATCAGGTTACTGCCAACCAGACACTCGTTTGATGTTTAAGGCAGCTTTCTTCAGTGGAATGCTTTTTTTATTTACTTGTATATTTAAGCTATTACCTTCTCTTAAACTGTATTTCTATGTATCTTATAATTATTTTAAAATTTTGCATTTCTATGTTTTAGTTTCATTATAAGCTTTATACTGAACATAGCTTGCCACTCTACTTCACCCTGAATAATAGGTGTCTTGTGTTCTCACATGCAGTCAGACAAGAAAGATGAAGAAGCATCAATAAGTCCTTATATCAAGGATGGCCAAACATTGCTGGAAACAGTAGAAAAACACATTGACAGACTTCATGACAAGGTTAAATTTGCATTTGAGAACTATAAATTTTTAATGAATTTTTAATGGGTGGTGAAGTATTTATTAATTATGGGATGGATTAACTCTAAACATTCTTTATTTACTTCAAATTATAAGAGAAGTGAATTTACATATTAATGGAACTACTTACATTGTTTGTTTGTGCAGCAAGATTTCAAGAATACAGTAAGTGTAGAGACAGAGAAAGTAGTTATGAATTTTCTCAAGGGTGCTGGGAAAATTCATTGGTTGCTAGCAGCATTTTCTGTGGTGGGATTCGCATTAGAAAGATATAGTCAGATGTCCAAAAACTATCGAGAGTGTTTTGAACTCCTCAAAGACATGTTTAATCTTGCAAAGCATATTGTGCGGTTGAATGATCAAATGCCAGAGCAGAAGCATAAACTAAACGAGGCAGTCCAATGCATTGTGGTGGGATGTGCCATGTGTGTTTCCCAATCAACAAGGACAGATTTTTTTAGGTTAGTTCAATTATCTATTTAATTTTATTTGAAAGTCATGTTTAGTTTCTGCAAAATATGAACAATTCAATTTTACTCTAGTTGAAATGGTTAGCACTTTCACGATGTTTTATAACTTATTGTCCAAGTTATAATATAATTATTTGAAATAAAATATTTAATTAAGAATCAAAGAATATTGTTTTATAATGATTTTAATTTTGTTTTATAAAGAATCTTTATATTTTAAACAATATATAAATAAAGATAAGATAGTGACAAATCTTTATCATTGGAATATACTTGATAGAAATTGTTTAAAATTGCATGTACTTTGAAACTTAATAGTGATAGATTTTTGTTATTTTTGTGTGTGTTGTTGTGGGTTTTTTGGACTAACTTGATAGTGGTAGATTTGTGTTATTTTTGTATGTGTTGTAGTGACTTTTTTGGGCTAGCCCTCTTATAACCTCTTGATTGTGTGTAATAGACCCTCATCCAAACTGCAAGCAAATCAAGAGTTGAACCCATGATCTGAGGTACCTAAAACTGCAACTGAGACCAAGTGAATTAATCCTAATGATAGTGTGTTTTGTAATGTTAATTAGGGAAGGTTCACCTTTGTAACATGTATTGCACTAAGGATAATATGATTATAATCTCATCTTGTATCCTTTATTCATAATCATTGATCTTGATAAATTTTTGTTGAATAGTAGATCCAAAAAACTTAAAATACAAACAATACAAGAATAAAAAATCCGAAAACTAAGTTAAACAAATGTTTGTTGACTGCCACATAGACCAGTTTCCATTTCCACTTTCTCCTTTCTCTTTCTTGTCTATTCAAAACCTGCTTTTATCCACAGGCTTCTCCACGAATTTTTAGAAGACTCTGTTTCCTAATTGCTTTTGGCAAGGGTATTGACAGTGCACCCCTTTCCTTACTATGTTCACAAAAATTGGTAGTCCATTTTCCCCTCAAATTGGATATTTCTTATTTAATTTAATGCAGTTTATATGCCTTCCACAGTTCATTATCAAATTGGGGTCTTAAATTCCTTAAGATTCAGGTATTGATGCTCATGCCTTTAATCAAGCCCATTACTATTGGAGCTGTCATTCTGTTGGGTTGATTGAAGTAACATCTGTTTGCATTCTTTTATTACCTATAGTCTGCACAGGAATCACAAGGTGCCAAAGCACCCTGTTTCACATAATAAAGTAATTATAGTTTCCGAGATAAGAATTGCTATGAGGTAATATTAAAATCTTAGATTAGGATGTAAAATTTATGGTCTATTTTTGAATGTCAAATTTAATTTTTGAATTCTTTGAAGGTTTCTTACTGCTTCCGTGAATGCTGAGAGTTTGCAAGATTTCTGAGATAAAATAAATCGCTTATATGCCGATCTCACATTGTTGGCTGTAACTGAGATAGAAAGCAGACAACCAAAGATTGCTCCCCAGTCTCAAGAGTTTTATGCATACCAAGAGCGAGGTAAGGCCATCCTTCAAAAGGTATTTTTATTTTATCATCTCTTTCTTGTTATATTGACCAAATCCTAACACAGTCTTGCTGCAAAACTTACAGTTGGAATCCAGAGCAGACTGGAAAGTGTAATTCAACTCCTTGATTTGAATGCACAGGATGAATTACCGATTGCTGTGGTTGTGTACGGTCTTGGGGGAATTGGGAAAACTACACTCACGGATGTTGTTTATGCACGGATTGACCTCAAAACTTATAAACATTGTAGAATTCATATGGATCAAAATTGTAACAAGAAAGATCTTAAAGTCCTCCAGCAGCAAATTTTGTATGGACTGTTCCAACAGAATGTGGAATTGACAGACTGTGACCAAGGTCGAGGAATGATTTGGTCGCTTTGCAAAAAGCATCCCAATCAGGCCTTATTTCTCTACATTGACAACGGTCTGAAAAATACAGATCTCAAGCAACTTCTGCCTGAAGACTTGGGCAGTTGCCTTCCACCCAGAAGCAAAATACTTGTCACTACTCGAAACCTACACGAGACAGACATATTCAATGCTAGGAATATTCAACGCCAACAATATTGTGTGAGTTCTCTTCCACAGACACAGGCCAGGAAGATTTTGTTGAAGAAAGCTACCGATTACAATGATGAGAAGAATATTCATGACCTCCTTGAGCTGTGTGGTGGTATTCCGCTTCTGCTGGAAATAGCTGGTTCACAACTGGCCATAAGTAGGAGAAATACTATTAATATAGTATTAGAATTGCTTAGAGAAGGGGAGAAGGTTGAAGAGGAAGATATCAGTGACCATATGATTGATTTTGTATACCACAGATTATTACCACCTATGAAAGAGGCTTTTCTAGATATCACATCCTTCTTTCATGATTGGCCAACTAAAAAAGTGGCCTACATAGTTGGAGAGGAGGAATTCAGAGCTATAGAAGATGCTTCATTCATCAAGACATCTGAAACGGGTACAATAACTGTTCATGACATAGTTTGAGCAAGAGGAAAAAAGATGTCAGAGCAAAACAGAATCATAGATACCCAGACTTTATTAAAATGTTTGAAAGATGAAGAGGTATGTCATGCTTACCACATCTGTTCTCAATATTATGAAAATACTTTTTTTATTCATAGTCATAATGAAATGTATGATTCATTTTCGTGCAGAAACTCAAGAATTTAAAAGGCATCCTTTTAAATGAAGAATATGAGCAACCTCCAATTGAAATAAATGAAAATCATCTAAATTGTATGAGTAATTCCTTAAGAGTACTATATTATGAAGGATCGCAAATAATATTCAAGGAGAAATGTCATAAGCCATTTAAACAGCTCAGAAACCTTGCAATTCCTAGTAATGTTCCTGATTTACCAATGGAGTTTGAGAAACTTGGGCGTCTTGCTAGGTATAGAGGTCCATTCACGCAAGACATGAGTTTCTATGAGGTAAGATCTGTCTCTTTAGACCATATTTGTCTTTCAATTAGCTTTCATCAGATTGTATAATGACACTTAATCTTTGTTCATAATTTTGTGCAAATATGTAGCTTCCTCCATCCTTGCTCGCTTTCCACATTATAGGTTCTTCTAAGAATGGATTTGCAAATTCTAAAATTCCTTCCAATGTCACTCCGGCTTCCTCAGTTGTAAAATTAGGCTTTTCTGATTTGGAAAATATGCAAAGGTTACTAGAAGGAGTGGATAAGCTATCAAAGTTAGATGAACTGTATTTAATTGATTGCCATCAATTGAGAGAACTTCCTTCCAAATTGGGGGATCTCAGCAATCTAACAAGGTTGTGGTTGTATCAGTGCCATGAATTGAAAGAGTTGCCTTCAAACTTTGGGCAACTTAGGAATTTGATATCATTACATTTAAGCGGCTGCTCTGCATTATGTGTATTGCCTTCTAGCTTTGGGCATCTCTCTAACCTAAAATGTTTGCACTTAGATTATTGTTCAAGTTTGAAAAAGTTGCCTTCAAACTTTGGGCAACTCAAAAACTTGGAAGAGTTAGATTTGAGCCACTGTTTTGGGTTAGAAGAATGGCCATCAAGCTTCCAAGGTCTCACAAATATGAAGAAGATGGTTTTGATAGGTTGTTCCATGAAGTTAAAAGAATCATTACCTCATAATATTAGAAGTTGTTCTATCATATTTGATTAAATATTATTTTCAATGATTTACCCTTCAATTGTTATTTTTCAGAGGGTTTTCTAATTTTTTATAAAATTTGTAATAGCACATGGAAGGTTTGTAATTTTTAGATGGCTTCCTATTTTTTATTAATATTAATTTTTAGTATATTTAATTTATTTTAAAATTTACATTTACTTGTTCTTTTAGTTTAATTAACACTCATTTTAAATTACAAATTTGTAAGTTTTTCAAATAATACTTTACTATTATGAAAGAAAAATATTTCTTTACAATGTAAATCTATGTCAATATAATAAATGCATATAAATGAAGTATAAATGAATTTAGATTAATTTAAAGAAGTTGGGAAAGGAAAATGTGGAATCAGAGTTATTTTTGAAAATTAAATGTGAAGGAAATGTATACTTAGATTTTGATACAAGGATGGAATATGAATGTTTATGACTTCAAGAAGCATATTGTCACAATATAGAAAATTAATGACCTCCACATATAAGCTATTTTCAAAATTTGTACAAATTTGAAACTTTATGTGGGTCAATCCCATAGTTCAAGATTAATCTTGTGCAAAAAATATGATCTCTTTAGTATAATTCTAACTTTGTTGAATGAATGTAGGTTGTTGTGATTCTTGTTCTTTGTCGACATGGTGGGATTGACAATATTTAAAAATTCCTTGGGATAAATTGTTGAATTGCAAGGGTTCATGCTCTCTTTAATCACCCTCCTTGAAAGACTAACTTTGCAACCTTGTCTATCAGTAGATTACGAGTAAGCAATGTCCTAAATGTGAATGTGAATTTTGATGCAAGTAGTGTTCCAAATCAAGATGTTCCTAGGAATGCTTAAAATGTTTGAATCATCTAGGATGATTCTTAGATGTATTTTAGCTTTCAAATTAATGATTTTAAATACTAAAACATAATGAATAATTTCCCAAATATGTATCAAGTTGGCTCCCAAAGTCTAATGGAAAGGGGTGGGATTTGGTAATTTATTTGAATTTTGGGATATATCCACATTATATGGTAGTGCAAACTAGCATGTTATTGTCAAAACCAAAATATTTTGGCAGAATAACAACAACATTTGGGCCATAAGAGTTGAACAATTAAATCCCTTGCAAGTTTATAAAAAAAAAAGTGTGTAAAACAAAAGACAAGAAGGGATGAACACAATAGATGGATGAAGTATCTCACAATTAGATGTACATTTAATTAGTGGTGAAGGAAAACAACCTACCACCTAGATTAATGGTGAAGGAGTCTACAAATATGCATGTAATCCCACTAATCTAAATTTGGTGGCATGCAACCTCCATGCAACTCTAAGTGAAAGAGAATACCTCAACAAGCTTAAATCCAAATATAGGAGTAATCCAGATGAAATATATGCATAAGAATAGTCTACACTAACATTCTCCCTTAACCATAGGTTAGGTGGGCACAATAAAATCATATCCCAACAATTAGGCCTAATGAGGTACCAAAATCCAATGCAATCTCTCATAAAGCAAAGAAAGTGAGAAAAGCCAAAGGGAAAATAATCCTCCTCACAAAAGAGAGAAAAAAGAAGAGGAATAGAAAGCCCTAGCCTTTGACCTCCCCCCTCTACCCCTCTCCCTGCCACCACCAAGATGATGATGCTACTGAAGTAGACTACACCCCAAAGAGAGCTCACTTTCTCTTAACAATAGGTTTGGTGAAAATGTCACCAGCCTACTTTTAAGACTAGAAAAATACTAAGTTGGGGTAAGTGTTAAGAAATAATGCATCATAACCCAAAATCTTAATCCATTTCCTACATAACCCCATGAGAGATAAACATGCATGCAAGAAACCATAATGCATAGATCAAATAGACAAGCCACAAGATAAAACAAGATGTGCCCTAGGAAAACCCTCAAGAGGGAAAAACCCAATCTCCAAAAGCATCCATACTTCATCTATTATTCAACAATAAAGCATACAAGAGTTACAATGAATACCTCTAAAGTATCAAAAATTTCCAATGCATCCTCATGTGTCCAAGCATGAATCCACACATCCCATGCCATGCTTCACATATGCACTCCTCAAAAAGACTCAATAATGACAACCCACTCACCCAACCTACCTTAACCACTAAACAAGTGCTTTCTTTTAGAGATTCAAGATCATACAAATACAACCAAGTGGTAAGATAAAACCATGTGAACAAAAAACCACTAATCCCTTATTTAATATTGGGTACTAAGTTTTTACCTTTTTAAATATTTTCCCAATATTAAATTATGATCACATGTCTCACATATAATAATACAATGTTACAAACAACATAAAGTGGTCCCCAAATAATTACCTAGTGTGATTAACCACACCACCTAGGTGCATCACAACTAAATAATTATTTAAATACAATATTAAATAATATAACATTTTATCCAATGGTGTACAAAACCATATCCCAACATTCTCACACTTGTTGTATATATTGCATAAGGGATCAATCAATGAAATACATCATCATATCCATACATGAAGCCACATGAATATCCATCATGCTCTCGTGCTCCATCAATATACCTACAATAAAACCAAGTTCAACCACCATATCAAGCAAGAACTCTCATTCTCCAATGTGCCACCTATGGAAGAAAAGGAACATGCCAAGGTGAAGATGCACCAATCTAAGAACACAAGCATCAAATCCAAGTAATAACAAAGGCTCCAAATAAGGTGTTGTCAAGTAAAAACCCACATGATCAGAAATAACATCCACAACACATGCTAATACATCCAACCATCCATACATCCTAGGTATCAACAATATCAATAAACTCATGCCAACAACATATGCAACCCATAAACTACAATCAAGCTCCCTATATCAAACCTATCAATGAAGAACATACATATTTAGGAACTCCCATTGCATAGGTAATGTCAAAGCATATCATCTACCAATCAACACTATATCAAGGTGTAATAAATAATCAACAATGAAGTACTAAGAACAATAAAAATGATCCACACATGCAACCCAAATAACTACATACTCTCTCACAATTTGTTGCCACCGTCCTCCCAAATCATATGAACATGAATCTCTAGGAAGGAACCAAATAATGAAGAGATAAAACCTATAAACCAAAACATGCCATATGAACACCTCAAAGTGCAAAGTTGTGTCAAGTATGATCTCCTTGCAACCCCAAATGAGAAGCCTCAACAATAACTAAAGCAACTTTCAATCTCTTAGATCAAACAACATATGAATAAATGCTAACATGGATGTAAGCCTCCCTAACCAAGAAGATAAAACTCAAAGTAACCATTCCCAAAACTAAAAAATCAGTCCATTAACCATCTCCTAAAATCCTCATCAATGAATCATAACATAAACTCAAATGCATAAGTAGATAACCATGCTAAACATCTCTCAAAATGAATCCTTCAGAACTAACTATCCATATCTCAAGATCCATATCTATGCAAGACAAAGAAATATAAACTCATGCTAAACAATCCTCATATGAGTCTCCAAAACTAAATCACAATGAATCAACTCATTCCCATGATAAATCAAAACACAAAACATAACACATATGAAAGAAATAATGGGAAAATACCTCTCAAATGATAAACCATCAAGTAGAACAAGAGTGGGGAATGAGAATGATCCTCTAGGATAACCAAGTCATCATGAATCACTCCAAGAACAATCTCCTCTATCGGTCCATGATGAACTAACATCCATATCCAAGTGAAAGCTCTTCTATCTTCCTGTCGAAACCTCCAAAGAGTAATGGCCTGAAGAAAATGTCTCTAGTCACAAGAGAACTCCAACCTCACCCACGTCTCCAAGTATCCATGAGAACCTATAACCAATCAATACATGCCAAAATCTAAATGCAACATAACACCATCATTAAGTAATCAAGCAAATGATCATGTACTTAATACAAAGAGAACCACCAAGATCAATGCCAAAGCTCCAACCATAGAAGCAAGAACCTATCATGACATCATGATCTAATCATCTCCTCCTAAAAGATCACATACACCAATGCCATCTTGATTTCAAGAGAACCCATATCATGCCAAAACTCTAAGCTATCATCAAGAGTAAACCATGGCATAATATCAAACACACTCTAAACCAAGAAACCACATCTCCAATCACATGAAGATAGCCATCTCCTCCATGAAGATCATCCAGATCCACACACACTCAATTGGAATCCCAACAACTCTATAGAACAAGTGAAATCAAGATCTCCAAACCAAGAAGATACATACAACCACCATCAAACCATCATAAACTAATCCAACACCACCAAGTCATCACTGTTAAAAGCTCCCACTGAAAGTGTATAAATAATGCATGTACCAAGCTATCATGACATCATGATCAAACTACATGCTACAAGTCCCATCAACTAACTAATCAGTTACTCTAACCATCCATCCTCTCATCCCAAAGCATCATACCAATGCACAAATGACCATAGACAAGGCCAACTAACAAAGTCTATTAAAACAATGAATCAAACCTGGTGGATATAGACTGTCAACATCCAAGTCATACCACTACAATCAATAGGCTGGACAAACCTACCAATCACATAACTCATAGATCCCAAACACTAAGACATGCAAACTCATCATCACATTAGTAACCCGCAAACCAAGATATCAAAGAAGATAATCATGTAAACATCAAGACTCAAACACCAAATCAACCACATATTTTATTTACCAAACATTTCTACAAATGAGTAACCATAGTCAAGGAACCATAGGAGATAGAACTGACTAACCCACCTGACAGATTCAAAGTCTCCACTCATGTCAATTCATGTCCTCAAAACCGAAGACAACTTGTGTACCTATCACCATAAAAGTGCAACTCTAAATCCCCTTGTAAACCTATACCAAGAAGGATCAAACTAATAATTGGTTGTACCATCATAATTATCATATTTAAAAACATGTACTCCCTCAAGGTTTTTCCTCTTGACTCAACTATTACAGAAACATCAATATATGATTTAAGAAACAACTAAAAATTGCTTATAAATGACTAAACATGGTCATGTCACCATTAGTAATTTATTGCCAGTCATTTATAACACGTCCAGATTGATGACTAAACCATTTTTAGTCATTTATTGGTTGTTTTGATTGATCGATTTGGTAGTATATTTAGTCATTAATTTTGTCATTTTTTATTTACTGATATATTTAGTCATTAATTTAGTCATTGATTGTTGTTAACTAGTCACTTATTTAGTCATTTTTATTCACTAATTTATGTCCATTGGTAGTGTATTTAGTCATTAATTTTAATCATCATTTTGATCAATTTGGTAGTTTATTTATAAAAAAATCATTAATTTTTATCAATTGGTAGTATATTGATACATTGTTTATTAATTGTATAATCATTATATTTATTCATTTATTTAGTCATATTTATTCACTAATTTATGTCAATTGGTAGTATATTTAGTCAATTGGTAGTTTATTTAATTATTTTTGTTCATTGATTTCTGCCTAAAGTGTTGGAAATGCGACAATGCTTTTGAGGTTTAAACATAAAACATAGAAAAACATAATCAATCTTTCATTTGCAAATAATGAAACATATATTAAGAAGGAAAAAAACTAAAATTTTATTGAAAAATGTGTCTTTGCTTTGAAAAAAGTGTTACAAAGTGTGTTTCTCAGTGTTGTGACTAAGAAAACCGAGTTACAATGCCTTTTTTGGCTTATAAAGCTCTAAAATAGATTAAAAAAACACTAAGATCCCTGAAAAACACATTCAAACTATTGCATAAAGCAGTGGGCCAAGCTGTCTAACAACTAGTACATGATAAACAACAACTATGTCATTTTTTTCAAATATTTTAGTGGTCACCGTGTGAAGGTCCCTTCTTTCTCTTTTAGACAAATAGCTCCATCTATTTTGTCTTCATAAGCAAGGGGTATGTTACTTGTGACCTTTAAAATATTTACATTTGCATCTCCTATTCCTTTCAATTTGACTCCATGTACAATAGATAGTGAGTGAATCTACCCAATTCCCACAACAACACCATCAAACGGATCCAACACCCCAACTTTATCCCCTTCTTGGAGTTTATCAATACATTTCTGCAAAAAAAAAAAAAATACACATTATATTGAGATATAAAACATTTGATAAATATTTTTAAGAAAGTAGAAAATAACGGTAGGAAACTTGAAACCATGCACCTAAAAAAGTTGTTGCATTAAAATTTTTAATGCAGTAGCTTTGATCTATGGATATTTTAATGCAGCTTTGATTGGAAACAAAGATAATAAATTTTCACTCCAGTGAGAGATACTATAACATATCTATGATGGAGTGTACTATAGTCATAAGACCTTCAACAATGCCAAATTTATCATTAATCGCCTGAAAAGGAAAAAAAGATTTTAAAATTATGTCCAGAACACTAAATTTTATTCTCAAGTAAAAATATAGTGTTTTCATGCGTAAACATTAAATACATATGAAATTGTATGATTCAAGTATTTAACATATTCTTACAAACCTTAGCCAAAGGAGCCAGGTAGTTAGTGGTACAACTGGCATTTGAAACAATGTTCAAATCAGATTTGTACTCGTCCTCATTAACCCCAACAACAAACATTGGGGAATCCTAGATGGGAGCTAAAATGACTACTTTCTTAGCACCTTCCTGAGAATGACCAACAAGAAGAAAAAATTTACTATTTCCTACTAAAGTAAAGAGTCACTTAAAAATAATTAGTTAAGTTCAACACTCTTGCATCAATACAAAGAAAATTATTTTAAAACTTATTATTAGAGATAACAATTTCATTAACATCCAAGGTATAGCCTGTGGGATCTATGAAACATCAAAATGAAATTATATGAATTGAACCATAATGTCTACACATGAACTGCTGCTAACTTTAAGATAATCTAGAATCACATTCCTAATTCTAGAACAACATTAATGTAACTAACTAGTTGCTTGAAAAAAATATCCAATACCTTATATAATAAAAGTATTAGAGACATGATATTTCTATGGTCCATTACTGTGCAATTTTTTTGTATCAACAAATCACTTTTTGTGATCCAATCATCAAGATGAAGAAACCCATCTACCAAAAGGATCCCAGAATGATCCAAAATGCTGATATGAAAACACACTTGCACATAGTCTTCTACCAAAAGCTTGCTAATTCAAAATTATTATAGGTCAAAAATGACATACCTTCAAGTGTGCAACTGCTTTCTCTTTATCAGTAAAGACTCTTGTTGATTCAACTACATACTCTGCACCAACCTCACCCCAAGGAATTTCTTTTGGATTTCTAAAGAATTGAATTGGATTAGACATGTATATAAATATGCATAATAACACATCAAATAAAAGGAAAAAACTCTGACCCCTGTAAACAATTTTCTCATGAAATATCTCATGGAAGCTTATCATTGGACATTTAAAATGACTTACCTACAACCAAATAAAACTACATGTGTCACCAAAAAGTAAAGTTTTTTCATCCTTGACCTTCAGTTCATTTTTCTTCCACTGGCCATGGACACTATCATATTGGAACATATAGGTCTGAATGTAACATAAACAAAGAAAAAAATGATGAGTACTCACAAAATTTGATTATGCCAGTAGTCAGTAAATGAAATATATAAAGTCTCATAATAAAATTCTTCATTATGGAAACTGCAAATCCTTTTAGGAAAAAAATTATCAAAAGAAAATGATCAAAATTTTCCAAAAAATATCTCTATCCTTTACAAAGCTATGATAATGTCCACAAATTCACAGGTGCATTTTTAATTGGTGTGCATATTGTCTACATATAGGCCCTTGTAAGGCTCTCTAAAAGATGGATTAGTTCACACCCACAATTAGTTTGGGTTTCCTATGCAAAACATTTTGGCAATAGTTACGTATGTTAATTAGATCAGATTCATACCCGTACACAAATCTCAACTACAATGGTTGTCATTTTGAAGGAGTTTGCATTATTTGTATAAAAAGGTTCTAATTTATAATTATGTCTAACATACTTGAACAAAGACATTTCCTAGAAATATCCATAGATCAAAGTTGTTGCATTAAAATATTTTTTTATTAATGTTGATCGATAATATTTGTTTTGAAGTCCTTTATTTTCCATACTCGGGCTATGGTTTTGAATAAATGTTACACTTTTTAGTCTACATCAAATTTTACTTGCTTGTCAGATACTAAAAATTAGCCAAATAAATGGAAAAGGGGGGCCATGGTAAATCTAGATTGACCAAAGATGTGAGTTGTACCATTTTTGGAGACTGATTTAATTACTAAAATACTTGATGCTGAGATTATTGAGAGAAGAGTTGATCCTAGTTGTACCATTACTCTATAGATGAGCAAAAGAAGGTAATTTACACAATTTATTAACAATGGAAGATGTAAAATATTGTAGTGTCCCCTTTTTTATTTGAGTAGCAACACTGAGTTTGTCAATAGTTAGATGGGAGAGAATTGATTTAGTTCATGTTGGCAATTAGAAAGGATGAGTCTTTCAGTTGGAACTGGGGGATTGAGTCTTCTTGTTGAGGTGGATTGGTCTACCATTTAGGTAGTTGAATTAATTAAAATAAGGATGTTGCATTCATAACTTTATGTACCTATAATTATTCTCAGCAAAAATAGGTAGTGATGGGTCAGTTAGCTATTGTTTGGTTACAATAGATGAGCATGCAAATTTAAGAGAGTATCATTTGGTATACATGCCTCTTTTTCCAAAACAAAACCAACTCTCAAAATAAATCATGGGTTGAATAAAAAGTATTCAATACCCTCAATTTCAAGCACAAATTCTACAAAAGGATCATGAAAGAACAAAGTAGCTCAAAGTAACAAAGCCACGGTATTTACAATGTCTAACTTTTACTGTTGAAAACTCATTACACCTACGCCCTTGAAATCGAATGTCGAGATATATGTAAGAGGTAATTGTCTATACTTGTGGCACTTAAAGATGAAAGAAAAATATTGTCTTACTAGCGCATCAATAAAGGTACTGAAAATAATGAATTTGTTTTGTTGACTCGGTTGGATTTTGACTAGATAGACTATGAAAAGGTTGTTGAGAAAATTAATATTATAATTTTTCTAGAAAGATAAAGAAAATATTAAATATAATGCTATGATGGACAATAACAACTTGTAACCAAAATTTTCCACCATTTCTTACAAAAGATTAAATAACTTCTAGTTGACATGAGACATTTACCACAACATGAGGTCTTTTGGTCAATGTTATTGCATGTGCTATCATGTCAATACCCCAAAAAACCTAGTAGAATTAATCCATATTAGTGCCAAGATAATGCCCATAATGATCTAGACCTAGATTACAAAAAGAGATTTTAGGTGGTGCATCAAAACAACATTTAATACAAAAAGAAAAATTTATCATATAGATCAATATTACAATAATGAAAGACAGTCCTCAAAAATTTCAATAAACTTTCAATCAAAATATAAAGATACCATTATTTTGTAGTCCATGTTGAACTCGACAACAATGCCATTTATTATGCTAATTGAAAGAATTCAACAATAATACATGTGATTTGGTCACATTATCCCTTAAAATAAAACTTCAAGTGGTGTGTTTATTTCAATTATACATCAATATATATTATACATAATTTTACCATTTGGACAAAAAAGAAAAACTCAACAATAGAAAGACTGAAAAAATACATAGAAATCATTTACTAAAATTTAAACATGTGAATATATATCTAACTTTAGAAAGTTCTCTTCACATAAAGCACAATAGAAAAAGTGAAAATCAATCAAGTTCCAAATTTTTATCTATGTGCTTCTAATGTGCTCATTAAATTCAAAAACAGAAAATCTAATATCATTAATCTACACTTTAGACCTGCCATGTTATATTAACTTTATATAGCAAACTTAGGTACCTGGTTTATCAGGTTACTGCCAACCAGACACTCGTTTGATGTTTAAGGCAACTTTCTTGAGTGGAATGCTTTTTTTATTTACTTGATATCCATACTCTATCCCCTTTGAATTTGTATATTTAAGACATTACCTTCTCTTAAACTGTATTTCTATTTATCTTATAATTATTTTAAAATTTTGCATTCCTGTGTTTTAGTTTCATTATAAGCTTTATACTGAACATAGCTTGCCACTCTACCTCACCCTGAATAATAAGTGTCTTGTGTTCTCACATGCAGTCAGACAAGAAAGATGAAGAAGCAAAAATAAGTCCTTATATCAAGGATGGCCAAACATTGCTGGAAACAGTAGAAAAACACATTGACAGACTTCATGACAAGGTTAAATTTGCATCTGAGAGCTTTAAATTTTTAATGGGTGGTGAAGTATTTATTAATTATGGGATGGATTAACTCTAAACATTCTTTATTTACTTCAAATTATAAGAGATGTGAATTTACATATTAATGGAACTACTTACATTGTTTGTTTGTGCAGCAAGATTTCAAGAATACAGTAAGTGTAGAGACATAGAAAGTAGTTATGAATTTTCTCAAGGGTGCTGGGAAAATTCATTGGTTGCTAGCAACATTTTTTGTGGTGGGATTCGCATTAGAAAGATATAGTCAGATGTCCAAAAACTATAGAGAGTGTTTTGAACTTCTCAAAGACATGTTTAATCTTGCAAAGCATATTGTGTAGTTGAATGATCAAATGCTAGAGCAGAAGCATAAACTAAACGAGGCAGTCCAATGCATTGTGGTGGGATGCACCATGTGTGTTTCCCAATCAACAAGGACAGATTCTTTTAGGTTAGTTAAATTATCTATTTAATCTTATTTGAAAGTCATTCCTTACTATGTTCACAAAAATTGGTAGTTCATTTTCCCCTCAAATTGGATATTTCTTATTTAATTTAATGCAGTTTATATGCCTTCCATAGTTCATTATCAAATTGGGGTCTTAAATTCCTTAAGATCCAGGTATTAATGCTCATGCCTTTAATCAAGCCCGTTGCTATTGGAGCTGTCGTTCTGTTGGGTTGATTGAAGTAACATATGTTTGCATTCTTTTATTACTTGTAGTCTGGATAGGAAACACAAGGTGTCAAAGCACCCTGTTTCACATAATAAAGTAATTATAGTTTCCAAGATAAGAATTGCTATGAGGTAATATTAAAATCTTAGATTAGGATGTAAAATTTAGGGTCTATTTTTGAATGTCAAATTTAATTTTTGAATTCTTTGAAGGTTTCTTACTACTTCCGTGAATGCTGAGAGTTTGCAAGATTTCCAAAACAAAATAAATCGCTTATATGCTGATCTCACATTGTTGGGTGTAACTGAGATAGAAAGAAGACAAGCAAAGATTGCTCCCCAGTCTCAAGAGTTTTATTGTAACGCCCCGCCATGCAAACCCAAAGGATCTAATAACAACGAAACAATTTTTTTTTTTAAAAGAACATAAGATTATATTTAAGTATTCCAATATAACAATGTATTAAGCTGCACGACTAATTCTATTGGGGTACACAAGGTGACATTACTATACTAACCCATAACAACGATAATAGATTAAACCATAATTAAACAGTTACATAAATCCATTCATTCTCATATCATCATTTAAAATATCCATTAACAGTAACCATATTAGTACCATAAGTACATATGACAATAAATGAAATTATAAAGATATAAAGTGTTACATATTTTGACATATACAACTCAACATAACCAACTATAACAAGTGAAAGTTCCTAAATAAATACATGGCCTGAATATACATTACATCCATAAGATAGTACAATACAACTGTCTAAAAATACATCACAATAACCACATATACAAATTACATCAAGGTCATCCCAACACACATGGGAGATGATATATCAATAATGAATTACATCCGAAGTGTAAACATCCATCTGGAACATAAGAACACTGGACCAACAGCATTCGCCAAAACCCTGCAGCAAAGATACATCTGCAACTAAAAAGGGAACCCAACGGGGTGCGAAGCACGTTCCACCCAACCACCCCTGTGTTGGGAGTAGAAAAGGAAGGATCCCCAACCAAGCACGTCTAACACTAACAAAGACTAACTCCAAATAGACAACTTAATATCAAAGATCATATAGAAACCAAGCAACGATAAAACCAAAAGGCATAACAACAAACCACTTCTGTACAAAGCAACATACCACTTTCCAAAAATTACAACAAGGTTTGCAAAACACAACATCAATAAAACTCAAGACATAATATCAAAGACTACTTCCAACAATAACCAAAGACAAATCAATAAATCACTTCCAGAGGACTTCAGTAAAACAACACAAACAGAATGTTAGAGGAGAGTGTCATCGCATGGCTTAACATGGATTATCCAGACATCCTATCACAAGGTGCCGCCTCCATCTCTACATGGATTCTCCAGACAACCAAGTTAAGGTGCCACCTCCATCTATGGTTCTCCTGACAGCCTATCTCAAGGCGCCACTCGATAGGGTTACTCATGCAGAGTCGTTAACCTTTCGTGAAGACAAGGCAACGACCTTGCCAACCACGACCTTCTCAGTCCCCTTTAGTCTGTGATAGCACTAATAGGTGGATGAAGCTTCACAATTATCTTATTAATGTTTAATCCCTACCCATGATTAATTTCTTAGGTTATCACTGATTACTCTAACTCTACGTGGGTTACCCTGACAACCCCTTTGTGCGTCAGACCCCCACTAGAGCCACTCTCTCTAGACACTCAACACATAAATAACCAACTCAACAGGATTGCACCACAAGAAATACTGAACCAATCAAATAGTTCATCTGCGAGGATTAACCATCTCGCCCACAATCATATGAAACATAACCACAAATGGTACAATCCAAGAGAAAACTAAATCATAACCATGGTCAAAACATAGACCAAGCATCAAAATACAAGATCACAACTAACATTAGTATCCCACCTCTAGAAGTCCTAAACACATCTTAGGTTCCTATAACCAGACAAGTTAACTCTAGGGTTTTCCCTCATGATCCAAACCCGAATTAAAGAAAATCAAATTAAACATAATGAACAATCACAATAGTACATAACTCATAAATCAACGCCAAACAAACTACAAGCACAATAAATTTCACCAACTTCATAAACCAATACTTGAGAAAGTTCGATTAAATCCAAAACACACAAGATATTCCCACTTCATACAATTACACTATAACATTGAATCTTTTAATTTTTACTAATCAATTTAATAATAATCACATAGCATATTCCTAATCTTTTCAATTTCACTATATTATGCTAACTTGTAAAAATTATTATTATAATGAATTTACAATCCCAACATATATATAAAATCAAATATTAAAAAAAAACTTCCTTATATAATTTGGCAATTAATTTATTTATATATATATACTAGATAATATATAATAAATATATATTAAATAATATATAATATATATATATATTAATATATATACAAATATAAATATAAAATAATTCACAAAACACATAAATTAAAAAAAAAAACAAATTTAATTAAAACTAATTAAAAAAACAACCAAATAAAATTTTAAAAAGGCCCGCATTGAAGCCAGTGCCCACACTATGGGCTGTGGGGGGGTACACAGCCCCCACTGGCTGCGCCCAGTAGCCTCGGCTGTTGTGTGCAGTCAGTAGTGACTACGTACTGCAGCCACCACTTGGGGCCCGTGGACGGTACGGCTATGGCCGGCTGTCCACCCCCCACAATATAAAATTTAATTTTTAAATTTAAATTTTATTTTATTTTACATTTCTCTTATATATACAAACTTATATTTAATAAAAGAAAACGAATTGCAATAATAAATCAATTTTGCTCAGACATTATTAAAGTATATATATATTAAACCCTAATTTGTACGAGAATACAGATGAACAGTAACAGCACACAACATTAATTAAATATATTTTATCTAATATCTTCAAACTATTAAATCTGTAAGATAAATGTATATTCATTCAAATGGTTTAAAGAAAAAATATATATATAATTATATATTTAACCAGAGATTTAGAACAACAATATAATAGCAGATTTTATAATAAGCCTATTACAGATCTAATATGCCAGATTCAACCTTCAATCAAAAATGATTTTTATTTAAAAAAAAACAATAATTTTCACTACTAAACTAAAGAATTTCAACAAGATTTACTAATATTTTTAACAGAAGATTCAAGGGTTTCATACGAATAAATTTTCAAATCACATAATTTCATTTAATCAATTTTTGAAAACATAGCAACCAGATTTGTTTACAAATCAACAAAGTATTAATAATTTAAAAAGAGAAAACCTGGAGTCCTTCGTTTGAAGAAGAATCCCTTATGTAGCCTCCTCTCGATCTCCTTCTGCCGCTCTCTTCTCCAATCTAACTTTTCTTCAAAACCACAATAATTTTACCCAGAAAAACACAAAACCCAAAACTGTATTTTCTTCTCTTTTCTTTTCCAGATCCAAACAAAGAGAGAAACTTCTGTGTCTCAATAGTTTCCTCATAAAAATAATAAATCAAAAAAAGAAAGAATCCATAAAGCTCTTCTGCTTTCTTTTCTCAAAAATCCTCTTTCCTTATTGGTCTTTTTTCCAGCTTTTTAAAAGCACAACTTATCTACAATTTTAATTAAAATAATTTGTTTTCCTTAATATATTATCTACACAAGATTTGCTAATTTAATATTAATAAAAAGATAATATTTAATTATCCTCATCAATATCAATTTTAAATAATTATTTACATTTTCAATTAATTAAATCACTTTTTAATTTACAATATATTTAAATTTAACATTTTACTAAATTACAATTAAATCAAATAATAATGCAACATTAATTAATTATTTTATAAAATAAGATTAATTAATTAAACGCTAACCACAAATACAATGAATACTCAACAATCAAACTACACAACAAGGATAAAACTTCAGTCATGACACAACGACTCACAATAGACGACGTACTTGGGACGGGGACACTTCCAAACCTACTCCCTTTTTCAACATTTTACTCGTTGGGCAAATTTAATGCTCGCCCTGTCCTACTGAAGCAGGTGGAATCAAAACTTATTCCTACAATCCTGCATACCAATAAATGTCAAGTAACACATGTTTATATATATAATCAAACATCCTATCGTGAGAAGGGATTGCAGCATAGCAGGACACTCGTAAACGAGTGGTGCTACATTGTCCTCTCACCTAAGCTATGCTAACAATTACAATATCAATGATGAAATAACATTCTAAACAAACTATCATAAGATAACATGATTACTTATCAACTGCATCATAATTTAATTCTGAAAATCAACTAACATCATCAACCACAATGTCATATGAAATAATCATGTCCTCAAGTGTTTAAGCATAATCACCAACTATCTACTAATCAAACCACCAAACCAAGCAATAATAGCATCATCACAGTATCAAACCAACGCATAGAAAATAATAAGTCTAAACAGTATGAGGGGTATTACATTTATGCATACCAGGAGCGTGGTAAGGCCATCCTTCAAAAGGTATTTTTATTTTATCATCTCTTTCTTGTTATATAATTGAGCAAATCCTAACACAATCTTGCTGCAAAACTTACAGTTGGAATCCAGAGTAGACTGAAAAGTGTAATTCAACTCCTTGATTTGAATGCACAGGATGCATTACCGATTGCTGTGGTTGTCTACGGTCTTGGGGGAATTGGGAAAACTACACTCGCGGATGCTATTTATGCACAGATTGACCTCAAAACTTATAAACATTGTAGAATTCATATGGATCAAAATTGTAACAAGAAAGATCTTAAAGTCCTCCAGCAGCAGATTTTGTATGGACTGTTCCAACAGAATGTGGAATTAATAGACTGTGACCAAGGTTGAGGAATGATTTGGTCACTTTGCAAAGAGCATCCCAATCAGGCCTTATTTCTCTACATTGACAACGTTCTAAAAAATACAGATCTCAAGCAACTTTTTCCTAAAGACTTGGTCAGTTGCCTTCCACCCAGAAGCAGAATACTTGTCACTACTCGAAACCTGCACGAGATAGACATATTCAATGCTAGGAATATTCAATGCCAACAATATCATGTGAATTCTCTTCCACAGACACTGGCTATAAATATTTTGTTGAAGAAAGCTACCGATTACAATGATGAAGAGAATATTCACAACCTCCTTGAGCTGTGTCGTGGTGTTCCACTTCTGCTGGAAATAGCTGGTTCGCAACTGGCCATAAGTAGGAGAAATACTATTAATATAGTATTAGAATTGCTTAGAGAAGGGGAGAAGGTTGAAGAGGAAGATATCAATGACCGTATGATTGATTTTGTATACCATAGATTATTACCACCTGTGAAAGAGGATTTTCTAGATATCACATCCTTCTTTCATGATTGGCCAAGTAAAAAAGTGGCCTACATAATTGGAGAGGAGGAATTCAAAGCTCTAGAAGATGCTTCATTCATCAAGACATCTGAAATGGGTATAATAACTGTTCATGACATAGTTCGAGCAAGAGGAAAAAAGATGTCAGAGAAAAATAGAATCACAGATACCCATACTTTATTAAAATATTTGAAAGATGAAGAGGTATGTCATGCTTACCACATCTGTTCTCAATATTATGAAAATACTTTTGTTATTCACAGTCATAATGAAATGTATGATTCATTTTCATGCAGAAACTCAAGAATTTAAGAGGCATCCTTTTAAATGAAGAATATGAGCAGCCTCCAATGGAAATCAATGAAAATCATCTAAATTGTATGAGTAATTCCTTAAGAGTGCTATCTTATGAAGGATCATAAATAATATTCAAGGATAAATGTCCTAATCCATTTAAACAACTCAGAAACCTTGCAATTCCTAGTAATGTTCCTGATTTACCAATGAAGTTTGAGAAACTTGGGCGTCTTGCCAGGTACAGAGGTCCATTCACGCAAGACATGAGTTTCTATGAGGTAAGATCTATCTCTTTAGACCATATTTTTCTTTCAATTAGCTTTCATCAGATTGTATAATGGCACTTAATCCTTGTTCATAATTTTGTGCAAATATGTAGCTTCCTCCAATCCTACTCGCTTTCCACATTATAGGTTCTTCTGAGAATGGATTTGCAAATTCTAAAATTCCTTCCAATGTCACTTCGGCTTCCTCGGTTGTAAAATTAGGCTTTTCTGATTTCAAAAATATGCAAAGGTTACCAGATGGAGTGGATAAGCTATCAAAGTTAGATGAACTATATTTAATTGATTGCCCTCAGTTGAGAGAACTTCCTTCCAAATTGGGGGATCTCAGCAATCTAACAAGGTTGTGGTTAGATCAGTGCCATGAATTGAAAGAGTTTCCTTCAGACTTTGGGCAACTTAGGAATTTGACATCAATATATTTAAGCGGCTACTTTGAATTATGTGTATTACCTTCCAACTTTGGGCATCTCTTCAACCTAAAATGTTTGCACTTAGACTATTGTTCAAGTTTGAAAAAGTTTCCTTCAAACTTTGGGCAACTCAAAAACTTGGAAGAGTTAGATTTGAGCCATTGTTTTGGGTTAGAAGAATGGCCATCAAGCTTCGGAGGTCTAACAAATATGAAGAAGATGGTTTGATAGGTTGTTCCATGAAGTTAAAAGAATCATTACCTCACAATATTAGAAGTTGTTCTATTATATTTGATTAAATATTATTTTCAACGATAAATACCCTTCAATTGTTATTTTTTAGAGGGCTTTCTAGTTTTTTATAAAACTTGTAATAGCACATGGAAGGTTTGTAATTTTTAGATGGCTTCCTATTTTCTATTAATATTATTTTTTAGTATATTTAATTTATTTTAAAATTTACATTTACTTGTTCTTTTAGTTTAATTAACACTCATTTTAAATTCTATTTTTGTAAGTTTTTCAAATAATACTTTATTATTATGAAAGAAAAGTATTTCTTTATAGTGTAAATCTACGTCAATATAATAATGCATATAAATGAAGTATAAATGAATTTAGATTCATTTAAATAAGTTGGGAAAGGAAAATGTTGAATCAAAGTAACTTTTGAAAATTAAATGTAAAGGAAATGTATACTTAGATTTTGATACAAGGATGGAATATGAATGTTTATAACTTCAAGAACCATATTGTCACAATATAGAAAATTAATGACCTCCATGTATAAGCTATCTTTGAAATTTGTACAAATTTGAATCTTTAAATATGTGGATCAATCTCATAGTTCAAGATTAATCTTGTGCAAAAAATATGATCTATTCGGTACAATTCTAACTTTGTTGAATGAATGTAGGTTGTTGTGATTCTTGTTCTTTGTTGACATGTTGGGATTGACATTGGGTGGCTTCAGAATAGTGGTTTACAATTTATATGAGGAAGGAAATTTCATTTTTTTCCTTTTCCCCAAACTCAAGGGGTTTGGTCGAACCCAATGGTTCGATCGAACCTCATTATGGGTTCGACTAAACACCTATGTTCGGTTGAACCATTGGTTCGACCGAACCCACATAGCCTAGATTAAAAAAATCATATTTAAATGGGTTCGATCGAACATGGGTTCGACCGAACCCCCTTACATATGTCAAAAAAATAGAAACTCTCATTTCGACTGTCATTTTCACTTTCTAAAATTACCAGTTGCTTTCCCTACATGCGGCGAACCGAGACCGTGACGTCGAGCAAACTGATTTCTTCTTTCTGGTGAACACAACTTCAACTTGGTCTCTCCAAACTTCATCAACCTGACTTGCATAACGAGCACCAGGTACTTGAAATTTGAATTTTTTAGAGTTTAAAATGCATTTATATGTTAAATTTCAAAACCCTAGATGCAATTTTTTTCAAATTTGTTGAATTCAAATTGGATTTGTTTGGAAGTTTTTAAAGTTTTTTCAAATTTGTTGAATTCAAATTGGATTTGCTTCCCCATTTTGCATACATTTTTATTTTCTACGTGTAAATGAAATATGCCTTCCCATTTCAGCAATCAAAGCTATGGATAGCCTGCTCCTAAATGGAAAGACCAAGTGAAACATATATAAGAACTTAATAACATATGAAAACAAACAATATAAAGTTATGAAGTTCAAATAGAACCACAATTGTATCATTTGTAACATTAAAAATGTCCATCTCTACACATTTTTGGTTGTAGGTAGGTATTACACAATAAGATAGAGGATGTAAATTGATTAAGACTTGGATAGTATTTTAAAAGGAATTTGATGTGTGGAAACACTTCCCATATTAACCTATCAAGAGATAAATATGCAAAATAGATTTAATTTTAGTTACAAGAAAAATGTATAAATTATAAATTTATAACATAATTGTGTACATGGGAAAATCCTCTTGGAAGAAAAATCCCACAACCAAAAACATGAACCAATTATATTATTTGATAATAATATCATTTACAATAAAATATTCATGTGCATACCCTTATAGTAGTATCATCAACATGTGATTCATATGGAGTAATTTCTCGTAGCATGATGATACCTATAAAATCATTATGCTTTCTCCATCTCAAGCACCCATAAATAGGAAAAATTTAAACCATAAACCAAGTGTGGTTTACCAAAGCCATGAACCAAAATAATGACCTAAAAATGGCACCAAATTTGGCACAAATTCCAACACCATATTCCTTGACTTGGTTTATAGGATGTATTTAGCAAATGCTTTACATCTTGTCAAAAAAATTCAAATCCTCCTCATAACTGACACTCCATTTTTGACATATTCAAACCCATTATTTAAGATGATGACTTGGTTTATAGGATGTATTTAGCAAATGCTTTACATCTTGTCAAAAAAATTCAAATCCTCCTCCTCATAACCAACTTGCTCCGTTTTTGACACATTTCAAACCCATTATTTAAGGTAGTCTTGATTATTTTTCACTTAATTCAATCAATATTCTAGTGTAGCCCATTTTTTGTTATTCTCTTGTGGCATGCCCTGTATTTCGTAATTATCATCTTACAATTTCATACAATGCTCTTACAACTTCTTAAATGTATATAAAGGGACAACCCTAGTTCCATTTGGGATTATTTAATTGTATCACCTACATCCATTCATTTACATGTTATTAGTTTTTAGTTACACACATTATTAGGAAATATGCATTATCTAAGCAATTCAGGGTATGCATGTTTAGAATTTTTCATGATCTTTTATCCTAGTTAAATTAAACTATCCTTTAAAATCTTGCACATTTTGTACCAGTTTTCATCTTAACTCTAATATGACTAACAAATAAAATGATGATTGAATCATTTTTTCATATAATAGCTAATGACAACCATATAAAGAGCTACATTAAAGAGATGAAAAATAATGATCACTTGAGACTATGATTTAGATACATATGTTGGTAAACAAGATATTTTCCTAAATTGATAATTACGTATTGATGCACCTCTCCACCCTAAATATCCTCACTCATTGGCTAGTAATTTATATAATGTATTAGGTGGCTATCCTTAGGGAATTAATACTATTCATAATATTACCACTCTATTAGTTTAATAATGTTTCGCTTTACCCTCTATGCACCCATCTACCCTTCATTTCATCCTCTTATAGTAGTTCCTCTATCATGGTATAGTTACCACTTCCATGGGATCCACCACATGTCCTGCAGCCTTTTCCTCCACCTTTAGTATTTTTTTTCTTATCTCCATCCTTTTATATATGTTCACACCATTTGTTACTACCCCAGCACTATCCTATATGCTTGAATTATGTTCTTCATACCGTTCACCTCCTTATCCTGCCATAGTCGGCAACTTATGGTGGCGGCGCCATTTCGCATTTACACCATGTCATTTACCTTTCCTAGACCTTCCCTCGCTTTAGCCACATTCTCCTAGCACATCCTACACTACTCCTAGCACTAATATATCCCTATACCTTGGATATACTATTGAAGAAATTTAACTGACTTTCAATATCGCAAAAATTAGACCCATATTTTTAAACGTAAAATGTGTATAATAAAGCACAATCCATGCTTCCTAATTCAGCTTCACTAATATCTATCCAGATTAACTTAGGTTCATTACAATAAGATAATCATATAGCCATAATTAGTTGTCAAGATAATGGTAAAGTTTTCAATAGCCATATTTATCCTTCCACATGCCATCATTAGACATACACATAAGATTCATGAACATCCATACCTATGAGCATCCAAATACAAGAAATATAACTATATACATCATGCACATCATCAACATACACATAAAATATCACACCCATCATCAACACAACTAATAGTTCCCATATCATATTATCTATGTTCTCATACAAATGTGTCTTCAAATACATCAAAGCACTCATGAGTAAATCCACTCTGTAGAGCATACACACAACTAAAAAGGTGCCCCTAAGGTATTTTTCTCCTATATCTATCCTCTTAGCCTATCCTTCTCTATGGATGTGTTCCACTCATATCTACCACCCTGAGGTGATCCATGTCTCAATCCTTATCAAGGTCACTCCTCCTCTCTACC